>VCJN01002683.1:0-31720 GCA_006384855.1 Tetraselmis striata
CTAGAACGACAAGCTCATGGGAAACTTATGTGTTGGTTATATGCCCGTCTTCCACACTTGCGCCGCAACCATCCTCATGCTCATTTTCTACTTCCGTAGGGAAAGTGGAGTGTCGTGTCACATCGATGACCTACCGATCGACGACAACAACATCACTGTCCACGTGCGGAAGGAGGAGGGCCGCACCGGGAAGCGGCACGCCGAAGACCGCATGCTTTTGCAGTTCATGTCGCCTACTACAAGCGGTGGGCCCGACCGCTCCGCTTCGCCATCGAGCAAATCAGCCGTCTCCGCCACCCCTGCACGAGTGACCGCATGTAGGCGCTGCCCATTAAGTCCATGCCCACTACCTCATGGAACGCCTCCACCATCACCGAGTGGCTCGCCCTCGCCGTCTAACAAATTGGTCGGGCAGCTCCGTCCGGCATGAAGTGGACATCGCACTCTCTCCGCAACGGCGCGGCCTCCGCGTCTAGCTCCGCTGGCGTGCCCCTCGACAAAATTCGGGGGGCTGGGCCGGTAGCTCCGACGTTGTCAACGAGTACATCGACCCCACCGTCTCCCCCTCTCGCGCCGCCTAGTCTTTGGCTAGATGTCGCCGAGCCTCGTCATACTCACGCTGCTCACTCTAAAGGGCGGCTCAATCAGCGGGTTTTTGATCTTCGCCGCTGGTATTGCCCGCCCAAGTACGTCTCCTCGCTAATGTGACAGGTACTAGAAATGTTTAGAACATGTTATTAGGCGGGTTTCAGTCGTACACAACTACTGCCCTTGACACGTACGAGTACTACTGCGGGTCGACGCAGCCCTACTCCATCACAAGTACATGTATCAGGACGAGGGCTTCACCGTACTAACCCATACAAATCCAAGCAGCGCGGTGACACATCTGGCGCTGTGTGCCACTTGGCGCTGCAAGTGGCCGTGAATGTCACTACTCGACCGTCATTGCCAATTGCACGAATGATGTTTCCCTTTTTTTTGCCTTAAAAACGGTGTAGGTAGCTTCCAAGCCACTCTCTCAGTTCGGTGCAGTCTCATCGACCACAGAGCCCGCCCTCCCGTTTCCCCAAACACTACTTACTGCTTACCCCAAACACATACTTACCCCAAACACGTTTATTGCTGTGCCTTGTCGCCTCCTTTGTTTGCCACAACTTTCCATGTAAACAAGACTTCACACTTTTTCGGCCAATGTGACAGCTACTGGAATTCCTGTGCCCGCCGCACGAGTACAGCAGTGCCCGCCGCCGCCTGCTAATATGACGGCGCGGACGGGCGTACATAGGTTAGTCCTTCTTGCGGCAAGGCAATGTCTCTTCTCGCCGCGAGAACGACCGTCGGGCGGTAGAGGCGGCGCGGAGAGGTGTCGGGAGCCCAGAAGAGGTAGTCCACGCAGTCCGGGGGCACGTCCTCGAGACGCGGAGCACGCGGAGCGAGCGGCTCGGCTGGATCTGGCGATATGGGCTTCTCGGAGGCGAAGCTGGCGGCAACGAACGAAGATCGGAACGAGGGCATGGCGTACAGAGGCATGCTCTCCCACGTCGTCGACGCCATCACGGAGGCAACGCTCGCTTGCAACACTCCAAAGAAATGCCAAGTCACGCGCGCGGACGCACGAGAGCTCTTGGCGTAAGGAATATGGATCGTATGTAGGAACGATGGACTCTCGAGAGCTGGCGCGGGCGATGGTTGGGGCGACCCCGTCGGCCTCGCTTGCGTCGATAGACGAGCGGCTGCGACGGAACCAGACGGCACAAACCAACTTGTCGAGGATGCGGAGGGTGATGGCGGCGGTGGGGGCGACGGATGCGATGCATGTCTACCAGAAGAGCGAGGGCGGCGCGTACGCGCCCGCTGCATGGATCGACGAGGGGCTCCTACCTTGCAGCGAGCGAGACCTGAGGTGCGGGGTGTGGAACATGTACTCCACGCTCCTTCTGATCGCTCGGCTCCCCGCTATGGCCAGGTCGGTGCCGGCTGAGGCGTTAGACTTCTACCGAGAAGCTTGCGGCTCTCCGGAGGGGTGGAACGGCGACGTATTCACGCGCGTCGTTCGTGATGTCGGAAGATCTAGAGGTGGACGTGCCCACCGCTTTCGCGGCTCGCGGCTGCGCTCGGACGGGAGCTGAAGTGACCGGCGAGCGGTGGTAGACCGCTCTCATTTCCGAAGGCTTCCGGATTTTACGGGGAGGTTTCGGACGCGGGGGGACGAGGCGCGAACATCAGCGAGTCCACCCTGGCGGCGACGGCGGCCTGCCCGATCATGCGACCTCCGGGCGGACGCGCTTCGGCGAACGCGGTCCTGCGCGCATCAGTATCCACAGCCGCCCACGACGCGGCCCACTTTCCGACGCAAGAGCAGTCTCTCAGCAGAGCCTCTGCCGTCCTATCCAATAGGGTCTTGAACATCGTGAGGGGGGACGACCACCTCGGTGCGTTCAGCTGCGGCGACGTCCTCGTATGCACGAAGAACCAGGGCAATACAGACGAGGACGAGATCGAGCGGTTCATGCCCGGAATCAACGGAGACGTGGGGATCGTCAACAACCCTTCTTCCGGAATCACCGTGACCGAGGCACATGAGATCGTCGCGACGGGGAAAGACATGCGTCACGCCCACGCCACGACCGTCCACAAGAGCTAGGCTCCGAATGGGGCACAATGGTCGTCGTCCTCGGAAACGGCTACAGGGACACCACAATCAATCGCAAGCTCGTATACACGGCCATCGCGCGCACCAGGGACCGGCTGTACCTCATAGGGTCGTTGCGCATGCTCAAGCGATTCGTGGACAACGACCTACCAAAGCGCCACAGCCAAATTGCCTCCCGAAGCGCCGCTTCATGAGGCAAAGGCGGAATATTTGATCTCGACACCCTATGGACATCCAACAAAAGTTGCAGAGCAAACGCATCGCAAACGCATGGCAGACGCATCGCACAGTGTAAGGATAAGTTGGTGCGGACACGTCGGTTGCGGCCACGTGGAGAACAACCCGAATCATGAGATGTGGGGGAAAGTGGCATGGCACCACCTTGACAAGCCCTTGTGGATCATCAGTTCGACGCGGGAACAAAGGAGTTCCTTCTCGCAATTATGGGCCGCCTTCTAATTCCCATGCGTGATCTCGATGATTAGGAGTGTGCATCGTTTTTGTTCGGAGTGGCCGGCACAGGAAAATTATTGCTGCTCAAGTGCATCGAGAAGCTCTACTGTGAGGAGACAGCCGGCCGTATCGGCGAAGAGAAGGATGGGCGATTCGCCTTGGAAGGAATAGCGGAAAAGGATATCGCTCTCGCACTGTGAGATTCAGATGTGACATACAGGTGACGAAGCACTACTACTAGCGACTATTATTTATCCGTGAAGGCTGCTGCTGGTGGCGGCACGTCCATCCAGTTACGTGCGAGTACATCCGGCGTTATTGCCGGCGGGCGATAAATCCTTTTTGTCATCATTCTGGTAGTCGTACCAGCCCGGTGAAGCGTACATGGCACTGACGTACAAGGTACAAGGTTGTCCGTGTAGTACCGGGTAGTACGCGATATATTTATTACGCCGGTACCGGGTATCTAGTACGAACCCTAGTCGTCCTGTGGATAACTACGACTATTAGTACATGGGAGCGCAAATCGCAGCCGTACGTACTTGGTAACACTGGGGAATTTGTAGTACTAGTACTGCTGATCGGGCCTGCCAGCCGTCCGATCAAAGGTCATCAGATGGGCGGTTTGGCTGCCATGTTTTGCCAAAGAGTGCTCACGTTACATAAATATTCGCGAGGGGGAGGGCGGGGGCAGGCAGCGGTTTGCCGAAGAATGTTTGAATTACAATATTCGCGACAGCTGCCATCGGGGGATGTGGCCCGGGGGGGGGGGGGGGGGGGGGGGTGCGGGGGCGGGGGGACCACGCCCGCCCCGCCCCCCCCCGCCCCCCCTCGCCGCCAGCCGCTCCCGCCTGGGGGGGGGGGGGGGGGGGGTGAGGGGAGGGGGGGGGGAAGCTACTGCTTGTTCTTGTTCTTGCGTGCCCGGGGGACCCGCCGCTTCGACGACCTCGCTGCCTCCGCCTCCGCCTCCGCCTCCGCCTCCGCCTCCGCCTCCGCCTCCGCCTCCGACTCCGCCTCCGACTCCGCGACCGTCAGTTTCTTACCTGGGCGCTTCTTCACTGGCCTCTTCCGCTTCTTGTCGGCGCCCGACTGCTTCTTGTCGGCGGCGTTCATCCAGCACAGCTCCTTCTCAGTTAGGGGTGGGCGGGGCAGCGGCGCGTCCGGAGGGAGAACGGCGGCCGTCAGTGTCTTCACCACCCCGGGAGGCTGTGCCGTCGACGACGCCGCCATGAGCTTCATTGCCTTGGCGTCGGGACGCCCCCTGTGCCCGGACGCCCACAACAAGCCCCAATCGTTTCGCCTCCAAGCGGCTGAGGATGCGGCCTCCTCGGCCACCACGAGTTGCGCCGCTGGCACTGTGGAAGCCTTGGCGTTTAGGTGGGCCTTACGGCGCTCCCGGACGAACCTGCGCGCGGCACAAGTTAGCCACGAGTAGGTGCGTGCTTATGTGGTGGGTGGAGTGTTTTGTTGCGTGCCCACCTTGTCACGCGTTTCCTCATGTCTTTCTCGTCCCCCTCGATGCCGGCGGCGCGGACACGCGAGACAACAAGGCCCGCCGCCCAGTCAGGGGCAACAACCTCGCCCAACGCACCTTGCACCGGCAAGTACACGTCGTCATCATCTCGTGGCCATACGGCCTGGATCTCTGCACGCATGACAGTGATGGTGTCGGTGCTGGCGCGCGACCTTGTTGAGGAGGACGAGGCAGCCCCAGCAGCGCTGGAGGGGTCAGTGATGCCGGTGCGATCTGCGGGCGTGACATAGAAGGCCAGCACCCCCTCTGGCAGCGTGTACTGCGCGGCCTCGAGTTGTTGTCGCAGCGGCCCCCCGCCGGATTGGTTCCTAAGCCGGGCTGCAAACTCCTGCAGAGGTGCGCCCCAGGAACCCTTCCTGGCGTCGTCTTCTGAGGGGTAGACCCGCAGATCTGCTGGTTGCGACTTTGCCGCGTGGGCAACCATTGTCTCCACGGACTGCGCCGCGAACACCAGGCATAAGGGCACCTCTGCACGGGTTTTCTTTGTGATAACGATGGCTTTTGCCCGGGAGACGAGGTCTGCCATGGCGCTGTGAGCGGTGAAAGCGGGGGGGGGGGGGGGGGGGGGGGGCGGCGAGGTGGAGAAACTAACACCCGGTCGACGACCACCTTCCGGGGCAGTCAACGACACAGCGGAGGCGAGGAGCAGCGCGCCACTACTATTGGTATGCATGTATTGTGAAGGGCTAGTCGGTGCGGCATTGTGTCGGGGTAATTTCGCAGTGTATATTGTTGAAGCAGCACGGCGTTTTGAATACGTGGTTTCACCGAGTGAATCCGGGATAATATATGCGGTAGGGCGCGCGTGTATATGTGCGCGACGAATATACGCACCGGTGTGCGGCAGCGGTGTGCAGCAGCGGTGTGCACGACATGTAGAGGCGGAACGGGTGAGTGTCCGCCGCTCCACCCAGCGCCGCAAATCCCCGTGCGTGGGCACCCAAGACCCCCCCCCCCCCCCCCCCAAAACCTGCCGCCATGTCAAACCGTGCAAATTCCCCCGAGCTCCTCGCTGAGGAAGATGCGACGACGAGGTTGCAAGCCTACCTCGAGCGGTGGCTACAGAAGGGTGGTACCTATGACCCCGTACGCCTGGAGCTGTGGAGGCTTCTCGGAGAAGACGCCGCGGATGCCTTGCTGAGAAAGTTCCCTAATGTGGCCCCGACGTCAGACCGGGAACTGAACGCTCCCGGGCTGCTAGAGGTGGGTTTGTTGTCGCACATCGCACGAGACCTGGTTGGGTTCAGCGAAGGACGCGGCGGAGCGGAAGGGAGTACAAACGTCGTGGTTCTGAGCATGGTGTCCGGGAACGAGGCCTATCTGCGCAGGAAGTTGTTGGGAGAGGGCGATAGCATTGGGCAGTGGGAGATGGACGTGCGAGCACAGCAGGCATCCTTCCGGCGGGCCCGTTGCTTCCAGAACCCTCCCCCGGCGGCCCAGCCCTTATCGGACGTGCGCACCTTCGTGATTCCGGTCTGTGTCTCCATCCACCTCACTGCCTTGGTGGTGGACGCTGCGGAAACCGAGCCCCTAGTCTTCGACTCGATGATGAACGAATCCAAGTCGCAGCATAGGCTGATCATGTCCATGTTCCGTGAGTTCGTGACCCGGGTGATGAAGTCGCCTGATCCGGGGGTGCGTGCCGGCTTGTGCTGGGAGAACGTGACACACCTCCTGAGAGTAGCGGAGGCGGATGCTCGCACTATCCCCGTGGCGGTGGACCAGCGACAAGATGACATTTGGACCTGCGGGTGGCGGGTGCTGTTCTTCATCTACTGCTTGCTGAAGTTGAAGCCCGAGGACGAGCGTCGCGCTGCGCTGTTGAGCGCGGGGACGTGCAGAGAATTCAGCACGGAAGCCCTGGAAAGGTTTCGCAACAACGTTGTGCAGCAACGGAGTGCCCAGGACGGCGTCATCCTTGCTCCTACTGACACGGACATCGTCCCCATGGACTTGTGTGCGCGGGTGGACAAGCCCAAGGATGGCCTGCGACCGTTCACGCCCTGGGCTGCAAGGCGCATTGCCCAGGTCCGCTCCCCCGCCCCTACCTCTTGGCATGCAGCACTTGGCAAGTAGCATGCAGCGTTGACACGCAGTGGGGGGTGAGCGCGTGCGTGGGCCATGCAACCCGCAGGTGCGAGGCTGGAAGTCTGTCTCCATGGGGGCGACAGTGGCGCTAGTGGAAACAGTCCTGAACCAGGATCCGTCAAGCGTCATCCAGCAGGAGGCGGCCGCGGGGAAAGCACCGGAGCGGGCGGTGAGGCGGGTAGATGAGGTTCGCCTGAAGGGATGCACGGGCGTCCTCCATGGTCCAGATGGTGTGTTCTTTGCAGCGGCCGCGTTCAATACCGCCGGCGGCAATCGGCGTACCTCGAAGTGCAAACGGTGCGTGGCGGTTGAAGCTGTTAAGTGGCGCAAGTCTACCAAGAGGCTGAAAGGAGCGGGAGGTTCTTCGAGCGTGCCACCCGCCGTGCATGAAGGCGGCACCCCAATGGAGGTGATATCTCCCAGCCAAGCCTTGCGGGCGCGGTTCATCGGCAACAAGCAGTTGCAATCGGGCCAGCCCACGCCGTTTAAGTTGGACCTGAGTGACGCCCAGAAGACCTTGCTGGAGATGGCGATGGAGTGTCTGGTCGACTTGTCAAGCAAGCAATGGAGCGAAATGGGCTTTCGCATTCAGGGCGGGCGCACCCAGGTGCAACCCCCCCCCCCCCCCCCCCATAAACATGATGCCTTGCGGCTGCCGATGCCCGCCTTGGCTTGACGTGTGTGTGCCCCTGACACCGACAGGTAATCCTGCCCCCGGAAGACATGTTGGACATTGCGGAGCACACGCAGGTGATGCCGTACGTCGGTGAAAAGGAGGGCAAAGTCGACCCGTGGAAGCTGTGGCATTGGGCAAGGAGTGCGCCAGAGACCTTGGTCGGCAAAAGGCCGAATCAGATGAAGAGGTGCCTCCCCCCCCCCCCCCCCCCCCCGCTCCCTTCAACCCCTGACCCGTGCGTCGCTTATTCTGAGCGTGTGCCTTGCAGGAAGGCCTTGTTTGCCACCTTGCTGGATTTGCGGCGCGCTTTCGTGGCTGGTGCCGAGAAGGCCGGCGAGCTAGCACCAGGGTTTTGGTCGTGGCCGGTGATCGCGTTGCTGTTCACCCCGGCGCTTGCCCCCGCTCAGATCACCCACATTGATGGGCAGGCTCCAAATCTGCAGGCCATCCTTGCATGCACGTGCCACTGCCGCCCCACTGAGGTGTACCGCGGGCCAGAAGTGAGCTTCACAGATGCCGTGAAGCACATTCGGTACCGGGTGCGCCGCCCCCCCCCCCCCCCCCCCCACGCCGGTGGCGGGAGCGGGGGCGGGGGCGGGGACTGAGTGCCATCCATGTGTTGACATGAAAAGGGCCACGAGAATCACCGCCTCACGCAGAGGACGCTGGCAGAGACAGATCCGGGAGCTGCCAACTTCATCACGAGCCACAAGAACTTGATGCAGCCCCTGGAGGACTTGGAGCGTGGCATGGGTGTCCCCGAGGAGGACAAGCCCTACATGGAACAATACCATGGGTACATGTTTGGGTCGGGCACGACGCACCGCGGGCCCGCGGGCGCCCCAGTTGACCAGCCCGGCGGTAACCCCTGCCTCAAGTGTCAGGGGCGTGGCAATGTCCGCTTGTACGGGCAGGGGCACCTTCTGGAACTGCCTGGCTGCGGCCGTGCGGACGACCCTACCCAGTACACGCCGTTCCTGGCAGCCTACAACGAGGCACTGTACCCACACATCACCCCCCGCAGTGATGCTGCGGAGAAACGCAACCACGAGTTGGCGGCGCAGTATGTGGCCCACTTTGGGGAACATGCTGTGTTGCCAAACCATTTGTACAGTGACGAGGACTACGCCAGCATCCATGCCAGAGCGAAGGAGCTGCGGCTTGTTGTTGAGGCTGCGGCTCCTGCCGCTGCCGCTGCCGCCTCCATCCCGCCGTAGACAGACGATCGGGTCTGGCAGCACCGCCCGTGCCTGTAAATAAGCGACAATGGATCATGTCATCCTCCTGTTGTACTCATGCACTTCCTCCACTTTGGCGGGGGGGGGGGGGGGGGGGTCCTGTCCTTATTACTTGCTATTGGATATGGAGGTCACCGGCCACATCGCGTGGTTTCGGAGCAGTTCATGCGCGCCTCCTCGTCTTGTTTGCAATCGCCGCCCTAATCCAATGCAGGTTGAGTAGCGGGACACTGCTGTGCCCCCCCCCCCCCCCCCCCGGGTTTATGTAAACAAATATCTAGCCGTGCATGCGCCGCAATCGGTACCCAATGAGCGGGGTATGTGACAGTGGTTTCGGAGCAGTGCAAGCATTCCGTGCGTGTGCACAAGCACGTACTACTGGGAATGAGGCGGGGGTTAGTTACGGATGGAGTGCATTGGCGGTATGCATACCATAATATATGGGTGCATATAATAGAGTGTCCCTGGGGTTTTGGCTGCATCAGACGCCGTATTCCCATCCATCCGGCACGGAATGTCCGGTTTTCACACATTTGTGTGTTAATATATTGTGAATATTACGCGTCTTTTACGCCGGGTGGGTGGGCGTCCGGCGTCCGATGCACCCCAATTATTTGCAGCACACTAGTCTGTGCACCGCCAGTGCACTCCGCAAGCCCCGCCTCCATCCGCGTCGGAACCGGTAGTAAGTGTTGTTGTGTGCGCACAAAGTGACAACATTACACGGTGGCAATTGCAATTAGCGGTGGACAATGTGAAGGCGTTCTCGAAATCGACAGAGAATGAGGCGGTGCTGGCGGAGTGCATTGGCGGTGCATAGAATAGAGTGTCCCTGGGGTTTTTGGCTGCATCAGACGCCGTATTCCCATCCATCCGGCACGGAATGTCCGGTTTTCACACATTTGTGTGTTAATATAGTGTGAATATTACGCGTCTTTTACGCCGGGTGGGTGGGCATCCGGCGTCCGATGCACCCCAATTATTTGCAGCACACTAGTCTGTGCACCGCCAGTGCACTCCGCAAGCCCCGCCTCCATCCGCGTCGGAACCGGTAGTAAGTGTTGTTGTGTGCGCACAAAGTGACAACATTACACGGTGGCAATTGCAATTAGCGGTGGACAATGTGAAGGCGTTCTCGAAATCGACAGAGAATGAGGCGGTGCTGGCGGAGTGCATAGGCGGTGCATAGAATAGAGTGTCCCTGGGGTTTTTGGCTGCATCAGACGCCGTATTCCCATCCATCCGGCACGGAATGTCCGGTTTTCACACATTTGTGTGTTAATATATTGTGAATATTACGCGTCTTTTACGCCGGGTGGGTGGGCATCCGGCGTCCGATGCACCCCGAATCTCACCAACACGCTACTACTCTACGCACCCCCAATGCACTCCGCCAGCCCCGCCTCTATCCGCGCAAGTCCTACGTTCCATTGTATGTATATACAGACGTACATGTACTGCTCCGAAACCAGCCCAAAATTAATGAGTGCACAAGTGTAAATGGGGGGGGGGGGGGCGGGGGGGGGGGGGGGGGGATGTGGCGGCGGGGCATCCACTCACACATACCCCGGCGATGCATGACAGATATTACATGCCGTGGCGGGTCGGCGGGCCGACCCGGCGGGGGGTGGGGTTGGGTGGGGGGGGGGGGGGGGGGGGTCTATTCAACTACACGTGCGACAGTGTCGTTTCGTGGAGCAGTATATGTGCCCGGCCTCATTTATACCGCCCCCTACCTGCGCTGCATGGTCCACCCCTACGAATTACTTAGCACAAACCGCCATTACTTAATAGGAACCTAGCACAGCCAGGCTTATATGCCCGCTTTGCCGATCAACTTCTACGCACTTTCCGTCCCTCAACCGCCGGACATGGGGGTTAAGCCGCCAGCCTCGGCAGTTGCTTAGCCAAACTTGGCATCCCGTACCGTGTCCATGGCTTCGTAGGCTCTGCCGCCGGCACACGCCGAGTCCGGCGCTTGCTGCCGCCGGGTTGCGCACGCATGCACGCACAGTAATACGCCGCCGACGCCGCCACGCTTACTTCCACCACCTTCGCCAGCCGCAGCTTCGCACGCCGTTCCGCCGATATACGAAACGCACGACTCCCCGCCCCCCCCCCCCCCCCCTCCCCGCGTCATGTATAATATATTCGAGGCGACTATGCGGGGCGCAGCACACGCCGCGGCGTGGGTCGGCGGCGCGGCGGGCGGCGGGAGCCCTAATGGCCGCGCAGTATCCACACCCACACCGGCACCGCCGCTCACCTCCGACGCGGATGAACCGCCTCCCAAAGGAAACATGCCGGTTGGTGGTAAGCGCAGCAGGCGTGGGGTGCCGGTGCCGGTACCTGTGCGACGGAGCTGTCGCGTCAGGAACCGCACCGCAACCGCAACCGCACCGCATGTGGAGCAACACATGGCGGTGCCGGCCCCACCTATGTCTAGGGCCACCTCCTCACAGCACCCCGCCACGACGGCGTCGGCCACCGCCGACGGCGCCGTTGCGGGGGGGACGCCCTGCCAGGCGACGACGATGCGCCTGATGCGCCGCATCAGGAGGCGGAGGAGGCCGTGGTAGAGGCGACTGATAGGGATGAGGGGGTTGTCGAGGCGAGCGAGGCTGCGCTCGCGCCACCCGCCCCGCAGCCACCTGCGGGACATGCCGACTTGCTCGTCGCCATGTTGACCGGAGCACTACGAGCAGTGGCGGGAGGCGGCCACATGCACTATCATGTGCGTGTCCTGGCCGGACGCCCGTCATGCGTGTACTGCGGCCGACGGACGGACTGGGAGTGTTGCTGCGACGGCACCCCGGCTTTGTGCGGCCCCAAGTACCCATGCATGGCGACCCATCAGCGGGCAGTCCCCTGCCCGACCACGGCCGCGGTGAGGGCGGAGTTCCGCCATGCCAGGGACGCGTTCCACGACGCGACTCGCGCCGCCGTGTGTGAGGCTTCCGAGAAGGCACGCGCGGCTGGTAGGGTGCGCAGGGTGAGGCGGCGGACGGCCCAGGAGATGAAGGAGAGCGAGACATGCCGTCAGTGAGGTCGGGCGCAATGTTATTGGGTGGGGCTCACGGGCGTGTAACACTTGAACTTTGCGCGTACTGCTGGGTTACATCCAGGCGGCGTCACACTACTATGCAACCGGAAAGGCTGCGTTGCTACTGCAAACGATGCTACGCCTCACTCGGTAGCAACCGCTGCCGCGCCTATCCCACAGCCGCTGCCCCCCCCCCCCCCCCCCCCTCGCGCACCGTCCTGCGACCTTGCGTGGATCCCCGCCACCAGCAGCTCCCCGGCGTCGACGCCCAAGTCGGCAGCCTTCGCGGAGGACATGTCGGCAGGGGCCATGAGAACAGCCACCTTGCGGATGCCCGGACCATCTAGTAGGACAAGGGCCTCCTCCCCGCCGGATCCACCGCCGCCGCCCGGCACTCTCCACAAGTCCAAGCCCACGGCAGTGTGGGCTCGTTCCGGCGTCCACACCGTACACAATGCAGCCCGAATGGGCCGCGCGCTGCCACGGCTGCCGTCCGAGTCAACCCCTAGCGGGGGCGGTGGCGTGGCAAGGTAGAAGTGTTGAGCTCGCGCGACCATGGTGGTGTACTTGGCGTCTTCGCGCTCCGCCAGCAGGTTTCTTGGCAGCTCCTCCTCGCTCTCCAGCTCCTCGGTGGTGTAGGGGGGTGGGTCGGCGTCGGGGACTTGCTTCAACATCTTGTACACAAAGAAGGAGTTGTCTCTCGACGTCTCCCCGTCTCCCCCCCCCCGGTGAAGCCGGGGCTTGTCGCCGTTGCGAAGCGACGCCGCCTTGCAGGCCAGGAGCCTCCAGGAGCGTGGCCTGGGGGGCGCGCGACGCGTCGTGCTCGACCTGCGCCTCCCCTAGCGTGAGCGCCACCGACGCGCGCGTGACGCCAGGCAGGCGCGACAGCGCGCCCTCAACCGCTGCGCTGCACGCAGAGCAGGACATGCCGTCCACCTTGATGCGGACAACCTGCATGCACAACGCAAGAAAAACGCTTCATGAGCTCTTGGAGCCAGACAAGACGAAATACCAGCCGACCGCGCCTTCCCCTGTCGGAATACCTGGATCCCCCCTTTCTTGCCCCCCCCCCCCCCCCCCCGTGAAAGGAGCTTAGCCAATTCAGCGTGCGACCCGCCGGAATCCTTGTATTCCGCGGGTTTGGGGAGGGGGGGAAGGGGGGCATTCGGGTCGCACCCGCACGACGCTGGTAGACGGTGGTGCTGCGGCCTTGGGGGTGGCGCCACCTAGCGGCAACAGCGGCCGTTCCTCCTTCTCCGCCATCCTGCCATCCTTCGAAAGGTCTTGCATGCTGAAGATTCGCCGTGTATGCTGAGCAAAATTTGACCAGTACGTACACGTCCTGATTTGGCTCATCATGCAACAATTCATCATGTGTAATTGGACAGCAAAATATCGATGTATCTGATAATTCAGGATGAAAACATCGATGCATCTGATGATTCGCGAGAAAAACAATGCATCGACAAGTTAACGAATTAACATCGATGCATCGGATAATTCCCCATGCATTTATTGATGCATTGATATTTACAGATACTTTCTGATGCATTTATTCTTGATAATATATATATTGATACTTAATGCAGAGCGTTATCCGCTAGCAACAGGTATTCAACGTCGCCGACACCGGCTACGAGAAGTACCGCATGCCCCGCGACGCTGCTGAACCCAGCATCTACCCGCTGAATGGCTGCCCCGCTGCGAACTACCTCAGCAGCTACCGTCGTCGACGCTTACTACTCGGCTCGATGCCCCCGGTGCCAAGGAGTTCTTCCTCAGGACATGCTACGGTGCGCACTTTTCGCGCGTCACCGTCGAAGCGATGGAGTTGAGCGCAGATTCCGAGTTTGCTAGTGTGCTCCCTGCGTCTTCGACCGATTGGCGCGACTAGCTAACATCCTCCGAGCGATGGGTGCTTGCTTGGCGTTTCCGACGCGCATGGCTAGACAAGCGTTGGGAGACCAAGATGTCCGGCGGCGACCAGTTCGTGCTAGAGGTGATGTATGAGCCCACTTCAATGAAGCCGAACTCGACCGCACAAGGTTCGGCCGCGTTCGCGGAGCTGCTCGGGGACAACGCCGACAAGATGCACGGCGCCAACGTCAACTCAGCGGCCAGGGCGGCCGCACAGAAACGTTGAGGCCGGACTAGCGACTCATAGGACGGCAAGCAAAAGGAGCGCAGCAAGCCTGAGGGCAAGGGTGAGATGCCCGAGAAAGAATGACGGGGTGCGCCGTCATGGCGTCTGTGGCACCGCCCGCTCCATGAGTTTGCCGACTATCGGGCTCGTATGACAGTGGGCAGCGTTCTGCGACGACATGAGCGGACCACCCTGTCGAATGACCCGCCTTCGGCGGGCTACTTGCTTCCCCTCGTTAACACCTCCGGCTCAACGCCGAGCCGACCGCTCAATTGACTGCCTCTGCAACCACTGACTGCCGGAAACCCTCCGTTTTACCGTGCTCCAGCCCCTCGAGCACTTTCTCTCTCGACTCTCGATCTTTTTCTTTTTGCAAAACATCCACCTTCCCATCTCGGAGCTTGCGCGACGAACCAGAGCAGCGCGGGATGCCCGCTGCAAGCGCTCATCGAGGGCGGCGCAGCCGTCCTAAACACGCTTTTGTCGACTGCCCCGCTCGGGCCCCCTCATGCGAGTGAGCGGGGCTCATCTAGCTCCGCGCATTGTTCATTACTTCGCGGGCATGCCCGAGTTCAGGGGCAAGCCCTAAAGTGGTACACCCTCGCCAAGCCCGAGCGACGAGCGCCTTGGTAGGACAGCACGCGCGCCGCCTTGGACAACCGCATCGGAATAGACGATCTTACTTGGCAGCAAGGTGCTGGACCCCCTTACGTCCTCCTACGCTGCGAGTACCTACGAAAGCTCTGACGGCAAGGTGCGCCGGCTCGGTGAGTTGTGCCTTGACGTCGAAAGAATTTCCCAATCCGAAGCTACAACTTTAACTTGCGTCCGAAACTGCGCTTGGCCGGGGGAATGCGGCACTATTGCCGCCGACTGCATGCAGCCCTACTTCTCCGCAATCAACTACTTCTTCGCGAACCACGGTGCCGAGGACGCGCCTTGTTATGTACTCTACACTGTTGTACGTTGTACTACGGGAGCCGACGAAGGAGCGAAGAACTGGCGACTGAGGCGGACGAGAACGAGTACAAGCCAAGCGAAGTACGAGTATGAGCATTGCGAGTGCGAGTACAAGTGAAGGCGAAGTACTGGTACGAGGACGACGAGTCGTCAGTACTACGAGCGACAACCATGCGACTAGTAGTGGAGGACAGTACTACGAGAACCAACATGGGCTGCGAGGGTTCTAAGGGGGCTGTAACACGCCTCCCCCCAAAGGACTGGAGCTAACGGCAGCGCGACAAGACCTCAAGAACCGACAATTGGGCGGCGAGGAAGACCTCATCCGCGTTTCTCTGCCGGCCGACGTCGCGGAGGAGCCATGGACTAGAACGACAAGCTCATGGGAAACTTATGTGTTGGTTATATGCCCGTCTTCCACACTTGCGCCGCAACCATCCTCATGCTCATTTTCTACTTCCGTAGGGAAAGTGGAGTGTCGTGTCACATCGATGACCTACCGATCGACGACAACAACATCACTGTCCACGTGCGGAAGGAGGAGGGCCGCACCGGGAAGCGGCACGCCGAAGACCGCATGCTTTTGCAGTTCATGTCGCCTACTACAAGCGGTGGGCCCGACCGCTCCGCTTCGCCATCGAGCAAATCAGCCGTCTCCGCCACCCCTGCACGAGTGACCGCATGTAGGCGCTGCCCATTAAGTCCATGCCCACTACCTCATGGAACGCCTCCACCATCACCGAGTGGCTCGCCCTCGCCGTCTAACAAATTGGTCGGGCAGCTCCGTCCGGCATGAAGTGGACATCGCACTCTCTCCGCAACGGCGCGGCCTCCGCGTCTAGCTCCGCTGGCGTGCCCCTCGACAAAATTCGGGGGGCTGGGCCGGTAGCTCCGACGTTGTCAACGAGTACATCGACCCCACCGTCTCCCCCTCTCGCGCCGCCTAGTCTTTGGCTAGATGTCGCCGAGCCTCGTCATACTCACGCTGCTCACTCTAAAGGGCGGCTCAATCAGCGGGTTTTTGATCTTCGCCGCTGGTATTGCCCGCCCAAGTACGTCTCCTCGCTAATGTGACAGGTACTAGAAATGTTTAGAACATGTTATTAGGCGGGTTTCAGTCGTACACAACTACTGCCCTTGACACGTACGAGTACTACTGCGGGTCGACGCAGCCCTACTCCATTACAAGTACATGTATCAGGACGAGGGCTTCACCGTACTAACCCATACAAATCCAAGCAGCGCGGTGACACATCTGGCGCTGTGTGCCACTTGGCGCTGCAAGTGGCCGTGAATGTCACTACTCGACCGTCATTGCCAATTGCACGAATGATGTTTCCCTTTTTTTTGCCTTAAAAACGGTGTAGGTAGCTTCCAAGCCACTCTCTCAGTTCGGTGCAGTCTCATCGACCACAGAGCCCGCCCTCCCGTTTCCCCAAACACTACTTACTGCTTACCCCAAACACATACTTACCCCGAACACGTTTATTGCTGTGCCTTGTCGCCTCCTTTGTTTGCCACAACTTTCCATGTAAACAAGACTTCACACTTTTTCGGCCAATGTGACAGCTACTGGAATTCCTGTGCCCGCCGCACGAGTACAGCAGTGCCCGCCGCCGCCTGCTAATATGACGGCGCGGACGGGCGTACATAGGTTAGTCCTTCTTGCGGCAAGGCAATGTCTCTTCTCGCCGCGAGAACGACCGTCGGGCGGTAGAGGCGGCGCGGAGAGGTGTCGGGAGCCCAGAAGAGGTAGTCCACGCAGTCCGGGGGCACGTCCTCGAGACGCGGAGCACGCGGAGCGAGCGGCTCGGCTGGATCTGGCGACATGGGCTTCTCGGAGGCGAAGCTGGCGGCAACGAACGAAGATCGGAACGAGGGCATGGCGTACAGAGGCATGCTCTCCCACGTCGTCGACGCCATCACGGAGGCAACGCTCGCTTGCAACACTCCAAAGAAATGCCAAGTCACGCGCGCGGACGCACGAGAGCTCTTGGCGTAAGGAATATGGATCGTATGTAGGAACGATGGACTCTCGAGAGCTGGCGCGGGCGATGGTTGGGGCGACCCCGTCGGCCTCGCTTGCGTCGATAGACGAGCGGCTGCGACGGAACCAGACGGCACAAACCAACTTGTCGAGGATGCGGAGGGTGATGGCGGCGGTGGGGGCGACGGATGCGATGCATGTCTACCAGAAGAGCGAGGGCGGCGCGTACGCGCCCGCTGCATGGATCGACGAGGGGCTCCTACCTTGCAGCGAGCGAGACCTGAGGTGCGGGGTGTGGAACATGTACTCCACGCTCCTTCTGATCGCTCGGCTCCCCGCTATGGCCAGGTCGGTGCCGGCTGAGGCGTTAGACTTCTACCGAGAAGCTTGCGGCTCTCCGGAGGGGTGGAACGGCGACGTATTCACGCGCGTCGTTCGTGATGTCGGAAGATCTAGAGGTGGACGTGCCCACCGCTTTCGCGGCTCGCGGCTGCGCTCGGACGGGAGCTGAAGTGACCGGCGAGCGGTGGTAGACCGCTCTCATTTCCGAAGGCTTCCGGATTTTACGGGGAGGTTTCGGACGCGGGGGGACGAGGCGCGAACATCAGCGAGTCCACCCTGGCGGCGACGGCGGCCTGCCCGATCATGCGACCTCCGGGCGGACGCGCTTCGGCGAACGCGGTCCTGCGCGCATCAGTATCCACAGCCGCCCACGACGCGGCCCACTTTCCGACGCAAGAGCAGTCTCTCAGCAGAGCCTCTGCCGTCCTATCCAATAGGGTCTTGAACATCGTGAGGGGGGACGACCACCTCGGTGCGTTCAGCTGCGGCGACGTCCTCGTATGCACGAAGAACCAGGGCAATACAGACGAGGACGAGATCGAGCGGTTCATGCCCGGAATCAACGGAGACGTGGGGATCGTCAACAACCCTTCTTCCGGAATCACCGTGACCGAGGCACATGAGATCGTCGCGACGGGGAAAGACATGCGTCACGCCCACGCCACGACCGTCCACAAGAGCTAGGCTCCGAATGGGGCACAATGGTCGTCGTCCTCGGAAACGGCTACAGGGACACCACAATCAATCGCAAGCTCGTATACACGGCCATCGCGCGCACCAGGGACCGGCTGTACCTCATAGGGTCGTTGCGCATGCTCAAGCGATTCGTGGACAACGACCTACCAAAGCGCCACAGCCAAATTGCCTCCCGAAGCGCCGCTTCATGAGGCAAAGGCGGAATATTTGATCTCGACACCCTATGGACATCCAACAAAAGTTGCAGAGCAAACGCATCGCAAACGCATGGCAGACGCATCGCACAGTGTAAGGATAAGTTGGTGCGGACACGTCGGTTGCGGCCACGTGGAGAACAACCCGAATCATGAGATGTGGGGGAAAGTGGCATGGCACCACCTTGACAAGCCCTTGTGGATCATCAGTTCGACGCGGGAACAAAGGAGTTCCTTCTCGCAATTATGGGCCGCCTTCTAATTCCCATGCGTGATCTCGATGATTAGGAGTGTGCATCGTTTTTGTTCGGAGTGGCCGGCACAGGAAAATTATTGCTGCTCAAGTGCATCGAGAAGCTCTACTGTGAGGAGACAGCCGGCCGTATCGGCGAAGAGAAGGATGGGCGATTCGCCTTGGAAGGAATAGCGGAAAAGGATATCGCTCTCGCACTGTGAGATTCAGATGTGACATACAGGTGACGAAGCACTACTACTAGCGACTATTATTTATCCGTGAAGGCTGCTGCTGGTGGCGGCACGTCCATCCAGTTACGTGCGAGTACATCTGGCGTTATTGCCGGCGGGCGATAAATCCTTTTTGTCATCATTCTGGTAGTCGTACCAGCCCGGTGAAGCGTACATGGCACTGACGTACAAGGTACAAGGTTGTCCGTGTAGTACCGGGTAGTACGCGATATATTTATTACGCCGGTACCGGGTATCTAGTACGAACCCTAGTCGTCCTGTGGATAACTACGACTATTAGTACATGGGAGCGCAAATCGCAGCCGTACGTACTTGGTAACACTGGGGAATTTGTAGTACTAGTACTGCTGATCGGGCCTGCCAGCCGTCCGATCAAAGGTCATCAGATGGGCGGTTTGGCTGCCATGTTTTGCCAAAGAGTGCTCACGTTACATAAATATTCGCGAGGGGGAGGGCGGGGGCAGGCAGCGGTTTGCCGAAGAATGTTTGAATTACAATATTCGCGAGTTGACGCACGACTCCCCCCCCCCCCCCCCCCCCCCCCCCGCGTCATGTATAATATATTCGAGGCGACTATGCGGGGCGCAGCACACGCCGCGGCGTGGGTCGGCGGCGCGGCGGGCGGCGGGAGCCCTAATGGCCGCGCAGTATCCACACCCACACCGGCACCGCCGCTCACCTCCGACGCGGATGAACCGCCTCCCAAAGGAAACATGCCGGTTGGTGGTAAGCGCAGCAGGCGTGGGGTGCCGGTGCCGGTACCTGTGCGACGGAGCTGTCGCGTCAGGAACCGCACCGCAACCGCAACCGCACCGCATGTGGAGCAACACATGGCGGTGCCGGCCCCACCTATGTCTAGGGCCACCTCCTCACAGCACCCCGCCACGACGGCGTCGGCCACCGCCGACGGCGCCGTTGCGGGGGGGGACGCCCTGCCAGGCGACGACGATGGGCCTGATGCGCCGCATCAGGATGCGGAGGAGGCCGTGGTAGAGGCGACTGATAGGGATGAGGGGGTTGTCGAGGCGAGCGAGGCTGCGCTCGCGCCACCCGCCCCGCAGCCACCTGCGGGACATGCCGACTTGCTCGTCGCCATGTTGACCGGAGCACTACGAGCAGTGGCGGGAGGCGGCCACATGCACTATCATGTGCGTGTCCTGGCCGGACGCCCGTCATGCGTGTACTGCGGCCGACGGACGGACTGGGAGTGTTGCTGCGACGGCACCCCGGCTTTGTGCGGCCCCAAGTACCCATGCATGGCGACCCATCAGCGGGCAGTCCCCTGCCCGACCACGGCCGCGGTGAGGGCGGAGTTCCGCCATGCCAGGGACGCGTTCCACGACGCGACTCGCGCCGCCGTGTGTGAGGCTTCCGAGAAGGCACGCGCGGCTGGTAGGGTGCGCAGGGTGAGGCGGCGGACAGCCCAGGAGATGAAGGAGAGCGAGACATGCCGTCAGTGAGGTCGGGCGCAATGTTATTGGGTGGGGCTCACGGGCGTGTAACACTTGAACTTTGCGCGTCCTGCTGGGTTACATCCAGGCGGCGTCACACTACTATGCAACCGGAAAGGCTGCGTTGCTACTGCAAACGATGCTACGCCTCACTCGGTAGCAACCGCTGCCGCGCCTATCCCACAGCCGCTGCCCCCCCCCCCCCCCCCCCCCCCCCCCTCGCGCACCGTCCTGCGACCTTGCGTGGATCCCCGCCACCAGCAGCTCCCCGGCGTCGACGCCCAAGTCGGCAGCCTTCGCGGAGGACATGTCGGCAGGGGCCATGAGAACAGCCACCTTGCGGATGCCCGGACCATCTAGTAGGACAAGGGCCTCCTCCCCGCCGGATCCACCGCCGCCGCCCGGCACTCTCCACAAGTCCAAGCCCACGGCAGTGTGGGCTCGTTCCGGCGTCCACACCGTACACAATGCAGCCCGAATGGGCCGCGCGCTGCCACGGCTGCCGTCCGAGTCAACCCCTAGCGGGGGCGGTGGCGTGGCAAGGTAGAAGTGTTGAGCTCGCGCGACCATGGTGGTGTACTTGGCGTCTTCGCGCTCCGCCAGCAGGTTTCTTGGCAGCTCCTCCTCGCTCTCCAGCTCCTCGGTGGTGTAGGGGGGTGGGTCGGCGTCGGGGACTTGCTTCAACATCTTGTACACAAAGAAGGAGTTGTCTCTCGACGTCTCCCCGTCTCCCCCCCCCCGGTGAAGCCGGGGCTTGTCGCCGTTGCGAAGCGACGCCGCCTTGCAGGCCAGGAGCCTCCAGGAGCGTGGCCTGGGGGGCGCGCGACGCGTCGTGCTCGACCTGCGCCTCCCCTAGCGTGAGCGCCACCGACGCGCGCGTGACGCCAGGCAGGCGCGACAGCGCGCCCTCAACCGCTGCGCTGCACGCAGAGCAGGACATGCCGTCCACCTTGATGCGGACAACCTGCATGCACAACGCAAGAAAAACGCTTCATGAGCTCTTGGAGCCAGACAAGACGAAATACCAGCCGACCGCGCCTTCCCCTGTCGGAATACCTGGATCCCCCCTTTCTTGCCCCCCCCCCCCCCCCCCCCGTGAAAGGAGCTTAGCCAATTCAGCGTGCGACCCGCCGGAATCCTTGTATTCCGCGGGTTTGGGGAGGGGGGGAAGGGGGGCATTCGGGTCGCACCCGCACGACGCTGGTAGACGGTGGTGCTGCGGCCTTGGGGGTGGCGCCACCTAGCGGCAACAGCGGCCGTTCCTCCTTCTCCGCCATCCTGCCATCCTTCGAAAGGTCTTGCATGCTGAAGATTCGCCGTGTATGCTGAGCAAAATTTGACCAGTACGTACAGGTCGTGATTTGGCTCATCATGCAACAATTCATCATGTGTAATTGGACAGCAAAATATCGATGTATCTGATAATTCAGGATGAAAACATCGATGCATCTGATGATTCGCGAGAAAAACAATGCATCGACAAGTTAACGAATTAACATCGATGCATCGGATAATTCCCCATGCATTTATTGATGCATTGATATTTACAGATACTTTCTGATGCATTTATTCTTGATAATATATATATTGATACTTAATGCAGAGCGTTATCCGCCAGCAACAGGTATTCAACGTCGCCGACACCGGCTACGAGAAGTACCGCATGCCCCGCGACGCTGCTGAACCCAGCATCTACCCGCTGAATGGCTGCCCCGCTGCGAACTACCTCAGCAGCTACCGTCGTCGACGCTTACTACTCGGCTCGATGCCCCCGGTGCCAAGGAGTTCTTCCTCAGGACATGCTACGGTGCGCACTTTTCGCGCGTCACCGTCGAAGCGATGGAGTTGAGCGCAGATTCCGAGTTTGCTAGTGTGCTCCCTGCGTCTTCGACCGATTGGCGCGACTAGCTAACATCCTCCGAGCGATGGGTGCTTGCTTGGCGTTTCCGACGCGCATGGCTAGACAAGCGTTGGGAGACCAAGATGTCCGGCGGCGACCAGTTCGTGCTAGAGGTGATGTATGAGCCCACTTCAATGAAGCCGAACTCGACCGCACAAGGTTCGGCCGCGTTCGCGGAGCTGCTCGGGGACAACGCCGACAAGATGCACGGCGCCAACGTCAACTCAGCGGCCAGGGCGGCCGCACAGAAACGTTGAGGCCGGACTAGCGACTCATAGGACGGCAAGCAAAAGGAGCGCAGCAAGCCTGAGGGCAAGGGTGAGATGCCCGAGAAAGAATGACGGGGTGCGCCGTCATGGCGTCTGTGGCACCGCCCGCTCCATGAGTTTGCCGACTATCGGGCTCGTATGACAGTGGGCAGCGTTCTGCGACGACATGAGCGGACCACCCTGTCGAATGACCCGCCTTCGGCGGGCTACTTGCTTCCCCTCGTTAACACCTCCGGCTCAACGCCGAGCCGACCGCTCAATTGACTGCCTCTGCAACCACTGACTGCCGGAAACCCTCCGTTTTACCGTGCTCCAGCCCCTCGAGCACTTTCTCTCTCGACTCTCGATCTTTTTCTTTTTGCAAAACATCCACCTTCCCATCTCGGAGCTTGCGCGACGAACCAGAGCAGCGCGGGATGCCCGCTGCAAGCGCTCATCGAGGGCGGCGCAGCCGTCCTAAACACGCTTTTGTCGACTGCCCCGCTCGGGCCCCCTCATGCGAGTGAGCGGGGCTCATCTAGCTCCGCGCATTGTTCATTACTTCGCGGGCATGCCCGAGTTCAGGGGCAAGCCCTAAAGTGGTACACCCTCGCCAAGCCCGAGCGACGAGCGCCTTGGTAGGACAGCACGCGCGCCGCCTTGGACAACCGCATCGGCGATCTTACTTGGCAGCAAGGTGCTGGACCCCCTTACGTCCTCCTACGCTGCGAGTACCTACGAAAGCTCTGACGGCAAGGTGCGCCGGCTCGGTGAGTTGTGCCTTGACGTCGAAAGAATTTCCCAATCCGAAGCTACAACTTTAACTTGCGTCCGAAACTGCGCTTGGCCGGGGGAATGCGGCACTATTGCCGCCGACTGCATGCAGCCCTACTTCTCCGCAATCAACTACTTCTTCGCGAACCACGGTGCCGAGGACGCGCCTTGTTATGTACTCTACACTGTTGTACGTTGTACTACGGGAGCCGACGAAGGAGCGAAGAACTGGCGACTGAGGCGGACGAGAACGAGTACAAGCCAAGCGAAGTACGAGTATGAGCATTGCGAGTGCGAGTACAAGTGAAGGCGAAGTACTGGTACGAGGACGACGAGTCGTCAGTACTACGAGCGACAACCATGCGACTAGTAGTGGAGGACAGTACTACGAGAACCAACATGGGCTGCGAGGGTTCTAAGGGGGCTGTAACACGCCTCCCCCCAAAGGACTGGAGCTAACGGCAGCGCGACAAGACCTCAAGAACCGACAATTGGGCGGCGAGGAAGACCTCATCCGCGTTTCTCTGCCGGCCGACGTCGCGGAGGAGCCATGGACTAGAACGACAAGCTCATGGGAAACTTATGTGTTGGTTATATGCCCGTCTTCCACACTTGCGCCGCAACCATCCTCATGCTCATTTTCTACTTCCGTAGGGAAAGTGGAGTGTCGTGTCACATCGATGACCTACCGATCGACGACAACAACATCACTGTCCACGTGCGGAAGGAGGAGGGCCGCACCGGGAAGCGGCACGCCGAAGACCGCATGCTTTTGCAGTTCATGTCGCCTACTACAAGCGGTGGGCCCGACCGCTCCGCTTCGCCATCGAGCAAATCAGCCGTCTCCGCCACCCCTGCACGAGTGACCGCATGTAGGCGCTGCCCATTAAGTCCATGCCCACTACCTCATGGAACGCCTCCACCATCACCGAGTGGCTCGCCCTCGCCGTCTAACAAATTGGTCGGGCAGCTCCGTCCGGCATGAAGTGGACATCGCACTCTCTCCGCAACGGCGCGGCCTCCGCGTCTAGCTCCGCTGGCGTGCCCCTCGACAAAATTCGGGGGGCTGGGCCGGTAGCTCCGACGTTGTCAACGAGTACATCGACCCCACCGTCTCCCCCTCTCGCGCCGCCTAGTCTTTGGCTAGATGTCGCCGAGCCTCGTCATACTCACGCTGCTCACTCTAAAGGGCGGCTCAATCAGCGGGTTTTTGATCTTCGCCGCTGGTATTGCCCGCCCAAGTACGTCTCCTCGCTAATGTGACAGGTACTAGAAATGTTTAGAACATGTTATTAGGCGGGTTTCAGTCGTACACAACTACTGCCCTTGACACGTACGAGTACTACTGCGGGTCGACGCAGCCCTACTCCATCACAAGTACATGTATCAGGACGAGGGCTTCACCGTACTAACCCATACAAATCCAAGCAGCGCGGTGACACATCTGGCGCTGTGTGCCACTTGGCGCTGCAAGTGGCCGTGAATGTCACTACTCGACCGTCATTGCCAATTGTACGAATGATGTTTCCCTTTTTTTTTGCCTTAAAAACGGTGTAGGTAGCTTCCAAGCCACTCTCTCAGTTCGGTGCAGTCTCATCGACCACAGAGCCCGCCCTCCCGTTTCCCCAAACACTACTTACTGCTTACCCCAAACACATACTTACCCCAAACACGTTTATTGCTGTGCCTTGTCGCCTCCTTTGTTTGCCACAACTTTCCATGTAAACAAGACTTCACACTTTTTCGGCCAATGTGACAGCTACTGGAATTCCTGTGCCCGCCGCACGAGTACAGCAGTGCCCGCCGCCGCCTGCTAATATGACGGCGCGGACGGGCGTACATAGGTTAGTCCTTCTTGCGGCAAGGCAATGTCTCTTCTCGCCGCGAGAACGACCGTCGGGCGGTAGAGGCGGCGCGGAGAGGTGTCGGGAGCCCAGAAGAGGTAGTCCACGCAGTCCGGGGGCACGTCCTCGAGACGCGGAGCACGCGGAGCGAGCGGCTCGGCTGGATCTGGCGATATGGGCTTCTCGGAGGCGAAGCTGGCGGCAACGAACGAAGATCGGAACGAGGGCATGGCGTACAGAGGCATGCTCTCCCACGTCGTCGACGCCATCACGGAGGCAACGCTCGCTTGCAACACTCCAAAGAAATGCCAAGTCACGCGCGCGGACGCACGAGAGCTCTTGGCGTAAGGAATATGGATCGTATGTAGGAACGATGGACTCTCGAGAGCTGGCGCGGGCGATGGTTGGGGCGACCCCGTCGGCCTCGCTTGCGTCGATAGACGAGCGGCTGCGACGGAACCAGACGGCACAAACCAACTTGTCGAGGATGCGGAGGGTGATGGCGGCGGTGGGGGCGACGGATGCGATGCATGTCTACCAGAAGAGCGAGGGCGGCGCGTACGCGCCCGCTGCATGGATCGACGAGGGGCTCCTACCTTGCAGCGAGCGAGACCTGAGGTGCGGGGTGTGGAACATGTACTCCACGCTCCTTCTGATCGCTCGGCTCCCCGCTATGGCCAGGTCGGTGCCGGCTGAGGCGTTAGACTTCTACCGAGAAGCTTGCGGCTCTCCGGAGGGGGTGGAACGGCGACGTATTCACGCGCGTCGTTCGTGATGTCGGAAGATCTAGAGGTGGACGTGCCCACCGCTTTCGCGGCTCGCGGCTGCGCTCGGACGGGAGCTGAAGTGACCGGCGAGCGGTGGTAGACCGCTCTCATTTCCGAAGGCTTCCGGATTTTACGGGGAGGTTTCGGACGCGGGGGGACGAGGCGCGAACATCAGCGAGTCCACCCTGGCGGCGACGGCGGCCTGCCCGATCATGCGACCTCCGGGCGGACGCGCTTCGGCGAACGCGGTCCTGCGCGCATCAGTATCCACAGCCGCCCACGACGCGGCCCACTTTCCGACGCAAGAGCAGTCTCTCAGCAGAGCCTCTGCCGTCCTATCCAATAGGGTCTTGAACATCGTGAGGGGGGACGACCACCTCGGTGCGTTCAGCTGCGGCGACGTCCTCGTATGCACGAAGAACCAGGGCAATACAGACGAGGACGAGATCGAGCGGTTCATGCCCGGAATCAACGGAGACGTGGGGATCGTCAACAACCCTTCTTCCGGAATCACCGTGACCGAGGCACATGAGATCGTCGCGACGGGGAAAGACATGCGTCACGCCCACGCCACGACCGTCCACAAGAGCTAGGCTCCGAATGGGGCACAATGGTCGTCGTCCTCGGAAACGGCTACAGGGACACCACAATCAATCGCAAGCTCGTATACACGGCCATCGCGCGCACCAGGGACCGGCTGTACCTCATAGGGTCGTTGCGCATGCTCAAGCGATTCGTGGACAACGACCTACCAAAGCGCCACAGCCAAATTGCCTCCCGAAGCGCCGCTTCATGAGGCAAAGGCGGAATATTTGATCTCGACACCCTATGGACATCCAACAAAAGTTGCAGAGCAAACGCATCGCAAACGCATGGCAGACGCATCGCACAGTGTAAGGATAAGTTGGTGCGGACACGTCGGTTGCGGCCACGTGGAGAACAACCCGAATCATGAGATGTGGGGGAAAGTGGCATGGCACCACCTTGACAAGCCCTTGTGGATCATCAGTTCGACGCGGGAACAAAGGAGTTCCTTCTCGCAATTATGGGCCGCCTTCTAATTCCCATGCGTGATCTCGATGATTAGGAGTGTGCATCGTTTTTGTTCGGAGTGGCCGGCACAGGAAAATTATTGCTGCTCAAGTGCATCGAGAAGCTCTACTGTGAGGAGACAGCCGGCCGTATCGGCGAAGAGAAGGATGGGCGATTCGCCTTGGAAGGAATAGCGGAAAAGGATATCGCTCTCGCACTGTGAGATTCAGATGTGACATACAGGTGACGAAGCACTACTACTAGCGACTATTATTTATCCGTGAAGGCTGCTGCTGGTGGCGGCACGTCCATCCAGTTACGTGCGAGTACATCCGGCGTTATTGCCGGCGGGCGATAAATCCTTTTTGTCATCATTCTGGTAGTCGTACCAGCCCGGTGAAGCGTACATGGCACTGACGTACAAGGTACAAGGTTGTCCGTGTAGTACCGGGTAGTACGCGATATATTTATTACGCCGGTACCGGGTATCTAGTACGAACCCTAGTCGTCCTGTGGATAACTACGACTATTAGTACATGGGAGCGCAAATCGCAGCCGTACGTACTTTGGTAACACTGGGGAATTTGTAGTACTAGTACTGCTGATCGGGCCTGCCAGCCGTCCGATCAAAGGTCATCAGATGGGCGGTTTGGCTGCCATGTTTTGCCAAAGAGTGCTCACGTTACATAAATATTCGCGAGGGGGAGGGCGGGGGCAGGCAGCGGTTTGCCGAAGAATGTTTGAATTACAATATTCAGCGAGCGCGAGTTGACGCACGATCCCCCCCCCCCCCCCCCCCCCCCGCGTCATGTATAATTAATACTTCGAGGCGACTATGCGGGGCGAGCACACGCCGCGGCGTGGGTCGGCCGGCGCCGGCCGGGCGGACGGGAAGCCCTAATGGCCCGCGCAAGTATCCACACCCACACCGGCACCGGCCGCTCACCTCCGACGCGGATGAACCGCCCTCCCAAAGGAAACATGCCGGTTGGTGGTAAGCGCAGCAGGCGTGGGGTGCCGGTGCCGTACCTGTGCGACGGAGCTGTCGCGTCAGGAACCGCACCGCAACCGCAACCGCACCGCATGTGGAGCAAACATGGCGGTGCCGCCCCACCTATGTCTAGGGCCACCTCCTCACAGCACCCCCGCCACGACGGGCGATCGGCCACCGCGACGGCGCCGTTGCGGGGGGGACGCCCTGCCAGGCGACGACGATGGCCTGATGCGCCGCATCAGGATGCGGGAGGAGGCCGGTGGTAGAGGCGACTGATAGGGATGAGGGGGTTGTCGAGGCGAGCGAGGCTGCGGCTCGCGCCACCGCCCCGCAGCCACCTGCGGGACATGCCGACTTGCTCGTCGCCATGTTGACCGGAGCACTACGAGCAGTGGCGGGAGGCGGCCACATGCACTATTCATGTGCGTGTCCTGGCCGGACGCCCGTCATGCGTGTACTGCGGCCGACGGACGGACTGGGAGTGTTGCTGCGACGGCACCCCGGCTTTTGTGCGGCCCCAAGTACCCATGCATGGCGACCCATCAGCGGGCAGTCCCCTGCCCGACCACGGCCGCGGTGGAGGGCGGGAGTTCCGCCATGCCAGGGACGCGTTCCACGACGCGACTCGCGCCGCCGTGTGTGAGGCTTCCGAGAAGGGCACGCGCGGCTGTAGGGTGCGCAGGGTGAGGCGGCGGACAGCCCAGGAGATGAAGGAGAGCGAGACATTGCCGTCAGTGAGGTCGGGCGCAATGTTATTGGGTGGGGCTCACGGGGCGTGTAACACTTGAACTTTGCGCGTCCTGCTGGGGTTACATCCAGGCGGCGTCACACTACTATGCAAACCGGAAAGGCTGCGTTGCTACTGCAAAACGATGCTACGCCTCACTCGGTAGCAAACCGCTGCCGGCGCCTATCCCACAGCCGCTGCCCCCCCCCCCCCCCCCCCCTCGCGCAACCGTCCTGCGACCCTTGCGTGGATCCCCGCCACCAGGCAGCTCCCGGCGTCGACGCCCAAGTCGGCAGCCTTCGCGAGACATGTCGGCAGGGGCCATGAGAACAGCCACCTTGCGGATGCCCGGACCATCTAGTAGGACAAGGGCCTCCTCCCCGCCGGATCCACCGGCCCGCCGCCCCGCACTCTCCACAAGTCCAAGCCCACGGCAGTGGGGCTTCGTTCCGGCGTCCACAACCGTACACAATGCAGCCCCGAATGGGCCGCGCGCTTGCCACGGCTGCCCGTCCGAGTCAACCCCCTAGCGGGGCGGTGGCGTTGGCAAGGTAGAAGTGTTGAGCTCGCGCGACCATGGTGGTGTACTTGGCGTCTTCGCGCTCCGCCAGCAGGTTTTCTTGGCAGCTCCTCCTCGCTCTCCAGCTCCTCGGTGGTGTAGGGGGTGGGTCGGCGTCGGGGACTTTGCTTCAACATCTTGTACACAAAGAAGGAGTTGTCTCTCGACGTCTCCCCGTCTCCCCCCCCCCGGTGAAGCCGGGGCTTGTCGCCGTTGCGAAGCGACGCCGCCTTGCAGGCCAGGAAGCCCTCCAGGAGCGTGGCCTGGGGGGCGCGCGACGCGTCGTGCTCGACCTGCGCCTCCCCTAGCGTGAGCGCCACCGACGCGCGCGTGACGCCAGGCAGGCGCGACAGCGCGCCCTCAACCGCTGCGCTGCACGCAGAGCAGGAATGCCGTCCACCTTGATGCGGACAACCTGCATGCACAACGCAAGAAAAACGCTTCATGAGCTCTTGGAGCCAGACAAGACGAAATACCAGCCGACCGCGCCTTCCCCTGTCGGAATACCTGGATCCCCCCTTTTCTTTGCCCCCCCCCCCCCCCCCCCGTGAAAGGAGCTTAGCCAATTCAGCGTGCGACCCGCCGGAATCCTTGTATTCCGCGGGTTTGGGGAGGGGGGGAAGGGGGGCATTCGGGTCGCACCCGCACGACGCTGGTAGACCGGTGGTGCTGCGGCCCTTGGGGGTGGCGCCACCTACGCGGCAACAGCGGCCGTTCCTCCTTCTCCGCCATCCTGCCATCCTTCGAAAGGTCTTGCATGCTGAAGATTCGCGTGTATGCTGAGCAAAATTTGACCAGTACGTACAGGTCGTGATTTGGCTCATCATGCAACAATTCATCATGGTAATTGGACAGCAAAATATCGATGTATCTGATAATTCAGGATGAAAACATCGATGCATCTGATGATTCGCGAGAAAAAAATGCATCGACAAGTTAACGAATTAACATCGATGCATCGGATAATTCCCCATGCATTTATTGATGCATTGATATTTACAGATACTTTCTGATGCATTTATTCTTGATAATATATATTGATACTTAATGCAGAGCGTTATCCGCTAGCAACAGGTATTCAACGTCGCCGACACCGGCTACGAGAAGTACCGCATGCCCCGCGACGCTGCTGAACCCAGCATCTACCCGCTGAATGGCTGCCCCGCTGCGAACTACCTCAGCAGCTACCGTCGTCGACGCTTACTACTCGGCTCGATGCCCCCGGTGCCAAGGAGTTCTTCCTCAGGACATGCTACGGTGCGCACTTTTCGCGCGTCACCGTCGAAGCGATGGAGTTGAGCGCAGATTCCGAGTTTGCTAGTGTGCTCCCTGCGTCTTCGACCGATTGGCGCGACTAGCTAACATCCTCCGAGCGATGGGTGCTTGCTTGGCGTTTCCGACGCGCATGGCTAGACAAGCGTTGGGAGACCAAGATGTCCGGCGGCGACCAGTTCGTGCTAGAGGTGATGTATGAGCCCACTTCAATGAAGCCGAACTCGACCGCACAAGGTTCGGCCGCGTTCGCGGAGCTGCTCGGGGACAACGCCGACAAGATGCACGGCGCCAACGTCAACTCAGCGGCCAGGGCGGCCGCACAGAAACGTTGAGGCCGGACTAGCGACTCATAGGACGGCAAGCAAAAGGAGCGCAGCAAGCCTGAGGGCAAGGGTGAGATGCCCGAGAAAGAATGACGGGGTGCGCCGTCATGGCGTCTGTGGCACCGCCCGCTCCATGAGTTTGCCGACTATCGGGCTTCGTATGACAGTGGGCAGCGTTCTGCGACGACATGAGCGGACCACCCTGTCGAATGACCCGCCTTCGGCGGGCTACTTGCTTCCCCTCGTTAACACCTCCGGCTCAACGCCGAGCCGACCGCTCAATTGACTGCCTCTGCAACCACTGACTGCCGGAAACCCTCCGTTTTACCGTGCTCCAGCCCCTCGAGCACTTTCTCTCTCGACTCTCGATCTTTTTCTTTTTGCAAAACATCCACCTTCCCATCTCGGAGCTTGCGCGACGAACCAGAGCAGCGCGGGATGCCCGCTGCAAGCGCTCATCGAGGGCGGCGCAGCCGTCCTAAACACGCTTTTGTCGACTGCCCCGCTCGGGCCCCCTCATGCGAGTGAGCGGGGCTCATCTAGCTCCGCGCATTGTTCATTACTTCGCGGGCATGCCCGAGTTCAGGGGCAAGCCCTAAAGTGGTACACCCTCGCCAAGCCCGAGCGACGAGCGCCTTGGTAGGACAGCACGCGCGCCGCCTTGGACAACCGCATCGGCGATCTTACTTGGCAGCAAGGTGCTGGACCCCCTTACGTCCTCCTACGCTGCGAGTACCTACGAAAGCTCTGACGGCAAGGTGCGCCGGCTCGGTGAGTTGTGCCTTGACGTCGAAAGAATTTCCCAATCCGAAGCTACAACTTTAACTTGCGTCCGAAACTGCGCTTGGCCGGGGGAATGCGGCACTATTGCCGCCGACTGCATGCAGCCCTACTTCTCCGCAATCAACTACTTCTTCGCGAACCACGGTGCCGAGGACGCGCCTTGTTATGTACTCTACACTGTTGTACGTTGTACTACGGGAGCCGACGAAGGAGCGAAGAACTGGCGACTGAGGCGGACGAGAACGAGTACAAGCCAAGCGAAGTACGAGTATGAGCATTGCGAGTGCGAGTACAAGTGAAGGCGAAGTACTGGTACGAGGACGACGAGTCGTCAGTACTACGAGCGACAACCATGCGACTAGTAGTGGAGGACAGTACTACGAGAACCAACATGGGCTGCGAGGGTTCTAAGGGGGCTGTAACACGCCTCCCCCCAAAGGACTGGAGCTAACGGCAGCGCGACAAGACCTCAAGAACCGACAATTGGGCGGCGAGGAAGACCTCATCCGCGTTTCTCTGCCGGCCGACGTCGCGGAGGAGCCATGGA
>VCJN01002684.1:0-67787 GCA_006384855.1 Tetraselmis striata
TAGGGATACATGTTTCTGATAGACATGTATCGAAAGGAGAAGACATAGGGATACATCAACTGAAGGAGAACCGGTACAAAACGCTTTGGGCGGGTTGTGGGCCGCCCCTGGTGGTCATGCCTCTAGCGATAATCGGGCGGGTTGGTTGGGTATGAATGCGAGTGGAAACGGCCACGTCCGGTGCCTCCTCGCGAGGTGGGCTGTGTTGTCCCTATGACTCAGAGGCGATGGGTGGCGGGATGCGGCCGCGGCCTTGCCCATGGCCTCTGCCGAGGCCGGAGCAGCCGGAGTCGTCCATTGGGCCGCGGCCTCTGCCGCGACCGGTGTGAGTCGTACGGGCCGGGGGGAGGCGTCCGGGATGTGAGCATCTAGGGTCCACATACCTTTGTTTCTTGGTGTGGCGGGTAAATTTCACGGTGGCCCAGCCCGTAAGCTGGGACATCACCGCTTTCTGGAACTCGGTGCGCTCTGCCTCGGTGTGTGTGGACTTGGTGTATGCCTCAAGGGCGCCGCCTTCGTAGGCACCCAAGGAGACATCCATGATGCGGAGGTCAACGTTGCCGCTTGGGGTGGCGCTGAGCAACCACGTTGGGCGTCGGGAGAGATTGCCTGCGGCTGTGGTGGGAGGGTTTTTAGGGGGAGGAGGACACACCCTAAAGCGGCATGGGGCCTCAGGGGCATCCTCTATGCGGAGGCGGACGTGCTTTGAGTGGACCGCGAAGATGACGCCTAGGGGGGGGATTGGAGGGACATGGCGAAGCGCGAAGCCCCGGGTTCATTGGAGATGGGACGGCGATGTATTGCGGTGGCCCCGGGCCGGCACTTGTACATGTCAAGGGTGGCCGGGTATAGGTCTGGGTCAACACCGGCCTCCCGGAGTTCCTCAGACAGGCGGGCCATGGTGTGCGGGCTCCCCTCTGGGAGCGCCGCGTGCTCGCGGCGGAGTGCATCGACCACCGCCTTTGCCATCTGTGTCGGGTCAGGCAGGGGTTTGGTGAAGGGGGTCTAACGGAGAAGTGTGGCAGTCGACAACGTAGGTGAAAAAGTCGTCGCTGACTGGATTGGGCGGTGGTTCGCCATAGTGCGAGGTGTCTGGCAATGGGGTTTTACTGATTTGTAGATGGAGCTCGGGCATAAAGGTTGTTGCCGGGAGGCAGATGACCGCCCCTTGGGCCACCAGAGCCAGCACGTCGGCAGCTTTGGTAGTGGCTAGTTCCAGCCGGGCCGTGTGGGCGGGGAGGCGAGGTTTGTGAATGTGAACAACTTCGAGGAGCTCGCATATGGCAGGGTCTGGGAGGCACTGTGAGATTCAGATGTGACGTAAATGTGCCCTACTGGTGACGAACGACGACATACGGGGACGATACGGGACGGACGAGGGACGTGGATTTCATACCCAGTAGCGACGACTATCGCGCGCGACCTGTAAAGTACTATATGAATTTCTCGTTTCCATAATTTCATCAAATTGATATGCGCACGCGGGCTCGCGTGTCGCCCGCCGACGCGGAGCACCCGGGCTAAGTACAGGCGGATGTACGCACTCATTGCACATCGCCGCACATCGCTGACCGCACATCGCTGACCGCTGACCCCGCGGTGTGCCGCGATGTGCGGCACGACGGGCGGAGGTGTGGGCGGATGTAGGTGGTACGGTAGGTGGTAGGCGGTAGGTGGTGTTCGTAGGTGAGCGTTTTAATGCAGCCGTCCTAACTGCTGATGATTGTGTAACGCCCCAGCACGCGCATGAAGTACGGGGTCGCCTCACGGTCACCGCCGCTCACCGTTGAATCAAGCGCGGACAGCCGCGCACTCGCATCTGTGTTGCCTGCCGGTGGTGGGTTACATCCACCCCAACTCTCAACCCCCCCCCGCCCCCCGCGCGCGGCAGCAGGCATGCCGGCAAAGGGATGGATAGCGAGTGTGTCGAAGGATGGCGTGTACACATGCAAGCACTGCCACGGCATCGTGACGGGTAGTAGTGAAAGGACGGCGCGAGAGCGGCACTTCCGGAAATACCCGAACTGTAGCCACTCGTTGAAGCGTGCGGCTAAGTTGCGCCGCAAGGCCGCCTTATCACAAGCAGCAGCAACAGGGGCGGCAGCAGCAGCAGCAGCAACAGCAGCAACAAGCGCGGCAGCAGGAGTAGCTGCAGCCGTCGGAAACGGCCCGCCGGCGCCGGTCTCGGACGACGGCGGCTCGAAGGTGGACGATGTGATGGGCGTGGGGGAGGACCCCGTTGGCGAAGACGGTATGGACATCGACGCGCCTGCGTGGCCGCCGGCGGGCGTCGAACCCGCGATGAGGGCGTGATATGGAAAGGCGATCCCGGCGACTTCTACATGAAGGTCATCGCCAAGAAGTTCCGGGGAGTATGGCACTACGGCGTGATAACCGGCGTCGTTACCGAGTGGGTGTTGGAGGACTACGACGGGGCGACCCAGTGGCGCGCTGTTTTCGAGGACGGTGACATTGTGGACCTTCTGCGTTCAGAGGTGAGTGGGCCCGGCCTGCGTGCTGGTGGCACCACTCAACTGCGGTTGTATGGAATCACACGCACCCGCCCGGTCGGCGTGGCAGGTTGTGGAGGCTATGGCGGCTGCCCAGGAGCACCCCCCTGTGGATGCGGACGGGGAGGCTCGCTTGGTAACCGTCCATCAAGGCGATGACTTGTCCAGTGAATCACGCACCTTGCCCGGCGTGCGTTCAACACAACCCGGCTGGCGGAGGCCAAGCAGAACACTGGCTGCCATGGCGTGTGCCATGTGCATGTGGTCCTGGGCTATGTCAGCATGATCAACCTCTTCCCCCTCGCGCCGTTCCACCTGTTTTTTTTTGGCTTGGGAAGGGACTTCTGGAGGAAATTTGTCACCGTGCAGGGCCACATTGGATTCCGAGCTATGAAGCAGGAAGACCGGCGCCAGGCTTTAGTCCCGATACCCAGCAACTTTGAACGCGGGTTGCGCCCTTCGTTTGCAGTGTCCAAGAATCGAAAGGTAACCCCCCCCCCCCCCCCCCCGGGCGTGGGCGTGGGCATGGGCGTGGGCGTGACGGCATTCCCCTCCATGACTGCAGGGTCAAGCAAGGTGACGGTGCAGTCCGGCTGGGTCATGGAGGACTGCTTGCACCACATGGAAACGTTTTCCATTCTTAACGCCGGTCCGCTGCTCGAGGAGGCCCGGGTGAAGGCGATCATGACCGAGAAGGAGCTTCGCGTCCCTAGGCGGTGCTTGGGCACATGTACAAGCGCATGCAAGGAGCTGCGTGGTTCGTCACGCGGTGGGGGTTGCAGAATGTGGTGACGGAGGAGGACGGCCCCGAGCGCAAGGCGCAGGTGGACGCGCTCACTAGGGAGGGGAGGACTCGATACCCCGCGCGGCGCCAAAGCGCGGCGGCCGGGGCAGCGCGGCGCCAAGGCGCGGCGGCCGCGGCAGCGCGGCGCCAAGGCGCGGCGGCCGGGGCAGCGCGGCGCCAAGGCGCGGCGGCCGGGGCAGCGCGGCGCCAAGGCGCGGCGGCTGGGGCAGCGCGGCGCCAAGGCGCGGCGGCCGGGGCAGCGCGGCGCCAAGGCGCGGCGGCCGGGGCAGCGCGGCGCCAAGGCGCGGCGGCCGGGGCAGCGCGGCGCCAAGGCGCGGCGGCCGGGGCAGCGCGGCGCCAAGGCGCGGCGGCCGGGGCAGCGCGGCGCCAAGGCGCGGCGGCCGGGGCAGCGCGGCGCCAAGGCGCGGCGGCCGCGGCAGCGCGGCGCCAAGGCGCGGCGGCCGGGGCAGCGCGGCGCCAAGGCGCGGCGGCCGGGGCAGCGCGGCGCCAAGACAGCGGCGGCCGGGGCAGCGCGGCGCCAAGACAGCGGCGGCCGGGGCAGCGCGGCGCCAAGACAGCGCATACAGCGGAATCGGCGGAAAGGGATGCATTACAAGCTGTGGACGGCAGCCGCTGAAAACTATGCGGTCAGGCCGCAACAACCCCAGCACTGGCTTCTGGATACCTCTGATCTGGCTGACGGCAGCGGGCTGCGGGATGCAATAAAAAAAAAAAAAAAAACGCACCAGCTTGGCAGCAATTGGCAGTTCTTTTGCCCCCCCCCCTCCACCCCACAGACACACTACCAATACCAGTTTCTCATCCCGGCGGGCAGTTGATGCGTATACCCAGGCTTGTGCGTACGCGGTGCGGGGGGGGGGGGGGGGGGGGGGGGAATCACTATAGCTAAGCTAGTGATGTGAGATATGAGTGCAGCAACAGATATTGTGCAAGATATAATACGATGGCATGCAAGCGGGTCCCCGCTCTTCCACAATCATTGGCCCTGCGCCCTCTTGCCCCGCCCCCGGTGCCCTTTAGCTGCTCTCAGCATCCCGAGTGGGATGGGCGGGGCAGCGGTTGCTACCGAGTGAGGCGTAGCATCGTTTGCAGTAGCAACGCAGCCTTTCCGGTTGCATAGTGTGACGCAGCCTGGATGTAACCCAGCAGTACGCGCAAAGTGCAAGTGTTACACGTCCGTGTGCCCCACCCAATGACATTGCGCCCGACCTCACTGACGGCATGTCTCGCTCTCCTTCAGCTCCTGGGCCGTCCGCCGCCTCACCCTGCGCACCCTACCAGCCGCGCGTGCCTTCTCGGAAGCCTCACACACGGCGGCGCGAGTCGCGTCGTGGAACGCGTCCCTGACATGGCGGAACTCCGCCCTCTTCGTGGCCGTGGTCGGGCAGGGGACTGCCCGCTGATGGGTCGCCATGCATGGGTACTTGGGGCCGCACAAAGCCGGGGTGCCGTCGCAGCAACACTCGCAGTCCGTCCGTTGGCCGCAGTCCACGCATGACGGGCGTCCGGCCAGGACACGCACATGATAGTGCATGTGGCCGCCTCCCGCCACTGCTCGTAGTGCTCCGGTCAACATGGCGACGAGCAAGTCGGCATGTCCCGCAGGTGGCTGCGGGGCGGGTGGCGCGAGCGCAGCCTCGCTCGCCTCGACAACCCCCTCAGCCCGATCAGTCGCCTCGACCACGGCCTCCTCCGCCTCCTGACCCGGCGCACCAGGCGCATCATCGTCGCCTGGCAGGGCGTCCCCCCCCGCAACGGCGCCGTCGGCGGTGGCCGACGCCGTCGTGGCGGGGTGTTGTGAGGAGGTGGCCCTAGACATAGGTGGGGCCGGCACCGCCATGTGTTGCTCCACATGCGGTGCGGTTCCTGACGCGACAGCTCCGTCGCACCAGTACCGGCGCCGGCACCCCACGCACGCCTGCTGGGCTTACCACCAACCGGCATGTTTCCTTTGGGAGGCGGTTCATCCGCGTCGGAGGTGAGCGGCGGTGCCTGTGTGGGTGTGGATACTGCCCGGCCATTAGGGCTCCCGCCGCCTGTCGCTCCGCCGACCCACGCCGCGGCGTGTGCTGCGCCCCGCATAGTCGCCTCGAATATAATATACATGACGCGGGGACGGGGGGGGATTCGTGCGTTTCGTATGTCGGCGGAAAGGCGTGCGAAGCTGCGGCTGGCGAAGGTGGTGGAAGTAAGCGTGGCGGCGTCGGCGGCGTATTACCGTGCGTGCATGCGTGCGCAACCCCGCGGCAGCAAGCGCCGGACTCGGCGTGTGCCAGCGGCAGAGCTGCGAAGCCATGGACACGGTACGGGATGCCAAGTCTGGCTAAGCAACTGCCGAGGCTGGCGGCTTAACCCCCATGTCCGGCGGTTGAGGGACGGAAAGTGCGTAGAAGTTGATCGGGAAAGCGGGCATATAAGCCTGGCTCTGCTAGGTTCCTATTAAGTAATGGCGGTTTGTGCTAAGTAATTCTTAGGGGTAGACCATGCAGCGCAGGTAGGGGGCGGTATAAATGAGGCCGGGCACATATACTGCTCCACGAAACGACACTGTCGCACGTGTAGTTGAATAGACGCCCCCCCCCCCCCCCCCCCGCCCCCCCCCCCCCCCCCCCGCCGGGTCGGCCCGCCGACCCGCCACGGCATGTAATATCTGTCATGCATCGCCGGGGTATGTATGTGTGAGTGGATACCCCGCCGCCACATCCCCCCCCCCCCCCCCCCCCCCCCCCATTTACACTTGTGCACTCATAAAGTTTGGGCTGGTTTCGGAGCAATACATGTACGTATGTATATACATAGAATGGAACGTAGGACCTGCGCGGAAAGAGGGGGGGCTGGCGGAATGCGTTGGGGGTGCGTAGAGTAGCGTGTTGGTGAGATTTGGGGTGCATCGGACGCCGGATGCCCATCCACCCAGCGTAAAAGACGCGTACGGAATATTCACACTATATGTATTCACACGCAAATGTGTGAAAACCGGACATTCCGTGCCGGATGGGTGGGAATACGGCGTCCGATGCAGCCAAAACCCCAGCAACACGCTATTCTGTGCACCGCCAATGCACTCCGCCAGCACCGCCTCATTCTCTGTCGATTTCGAAAACGCCTTCACATTACCCACCGCTAATTGCAATTGCCACCGTGTAATGTTGTCACGATGTGCGCACACAACAACACTTACTACCGGTTCCGACGCGGATGGAGGCGAGGCTTGCGGAGTGCGTTGGGGGTGCGTAGAGTAGCGTGCTGCAAATAATTGGGGTGCATCGGACGCCGGATGCCCACCCACCCGGCGTAAAAGACGCGTAATATTCACACGTTATTAACACACAAATGTATGAAAACCGGACATTCCGTGCCGGATGGGTGGGAATACGGCGTCCGATGCAGCCAAAACCCCAGCAACACGCTATTCTGTGCACCGCCAATGCACTCCGCCAGCACCGCCTCATTCTCTGTCGATTTCGAAAACGCCTTCACATTACCCACCGCTAATTGCAATTGCCACCGTGTAATGTTGTCACGATGTGCGCACACAACAACACTTACTACCGGTTCCGACGCGGATGGAGGCGAGGCTTGCGGAGTGCGTTTGGGGGTGCGTAGAGTAGCGTGCTGCAAATAATTGGGGTGCATCGGACGCCGGATGCCGCACCCACCCGGCGTAAAAGACGCGTAATATTCACACTGCTTTATTAACACACAAATGTGTGAAAACCGGACATTCCGTGCCGGATGGGTGGGAATACGGCGTCCGATGCAGCCAAAACCCCAGCAACACGCTATTCTGTGCACCGCCAATGCACTCCGCCAGCACCGCCTCATTCTCTGTCGATTTCGAAAACGCCTTCACATTATCCACCGCTAATAATTGCAATTGCCACCGTGTAATGTTGTCACGATGTGCGCACACAACAACACTTACTACCGGTTCCGACGCGGATGGAGGCGAGGCTTGCGGAGTGCACTTGCGGTGCACAGACTAGCGGGAGACTAGACCCATTGTCGCTTATTTACAAGCACGGGCGGTGCTGCCAGACCTGATCGTCTACGGCCGATATAATATTCACACTATATTAACATCGATGCACACCGCCGCACACCGCCGCACACCGCCGCACACCGCCGCACAACGCTGCGCGCGCACATTCGTCGCACACATTATCCCGGATTCACTCGCCGTATCCATTACGCCGTGCTACTTCAACAATAAACATTGCGAAATTACACCGACACAATGCCGCACCGACTAGCTCTTGACAATACGTGCATATAAATAGTAGTGGCGCGCTGCTCCTCGCCTCCGATGTGTCGTTGACTGCTGCGGAAGGCGGTCGTCGACTGGGTGTTAGTTTCTCCACCTCGGCCGCCCCCCCCCCCCCCCCCCCCTTCACCGCTCACAGCGCCATGGCCGACCTCGCCCCCCCAGGCAAAAGTGGGCGGCGAGCCTTGTTGTCTCGCGTGTCCGCGCCGCCGGCATCGAGGAGGACGAGAAAGACATGAGGAAACCCGTGACAAGGTGGGCGCGCAACAAAACACTCCATCCTCCGCATTAGCACGCACCCACTCGTGGCTAACTTGTGCCGCGCGCAGGTTCGTCCGGGAGCGCCGTAAGGCCCACCTCAACGCCAAGGCTTCCACAGTGCCAGCGGCGCAACTCGTGGTGGCCGAGGAGGCCGCATCCTCAACCGCTTAAAGGCGAAACGATTGTGGCTTGTTGTGGGTGTCTGGGCACAGGGGGCGTCCCGACGCCAAGGTAAGGAAGCTCATGGCGGCGTCGTCGACGGCACAGCCTCCCGGGGTGGTGAAGACACTGACGGATGACAAGAAGCGGAAGAGGCCAGTGAAGAAACGCCGAGGTAAGAAACTGACGGTCGCGGAGTCGGAGGCGGAGTCGGAGGCGCAGGCGCAGGCGGAGGCGGAGGCGGAGGCGGAGGCAGCGAGATCGTCGAAGCGGAGGGTCCCCCGGGCACGCAAGAACAAGAACAAGCAGTAGCCCCCGCCCCCTTTACCCCCCCCCCCACCCCCCCCAGGCGGGAGCGGCTGGCGGCGAGGGGGGGCGGGGGGGGGGGCGGGGCGGGCGTGGTCCCCCCGCCCCCGCACCCCCCCCCCCCCCCCCCCCCCCCCGGGGCCACATCCCCCGATGGCAGCTGTCGCGAATATTGTAATTCAATCATTCTTCGGCAAACCGCTGCCTGCCCCCGCCCTCCCCCTCGCGAATATTTATGTAACGTGAGCACTCTTTGGCAAAACATGGCAGCCAAACCGCCCATCTGATGACCTTTGATCGGACGGCTGGCAGGCCCGATCAGCAGTACTAGTACTACAAATTCCCCAGTGTTACCAAGTACGTACGGCTGCGATTTGCGCTCCCATGTACTAATAGTCGTAGTTATCCACAGGACGACTAGGGTTCGTGCCCGGGTACCGGGTACCGGGTACTACATCCCCGGTACCGGCGTAATAAATATATCGCGTACTACCCGGTACTACACGGACAACCTTGTACCTTGTACGTCAGTGCCATGTACGCTTCACCGGGCTGGTACGACTACCAGAATGATGACAAAAAGGATTTATCGCCCGCCGGCAATAACGCCGGATGTACTCGCACGTAACTGGATGGACGTGCCGCCACCAGCAGCAGCCTTCACGGATAAATAATAGTCGCTAGGAGTAGTGCTTCGTCACCTGTATGTCACATCTGAATCTCACAGTGAGGCGAATCTCCGCCGTCGGGTTGATCGCGGTGTGCCGTCTGGGTCGGTGTTGGCGGGGGAGTCATGCTCGTCCCAAGCCTGGGCCGTGCGTGTCTCTACCACCGTGGAGGGGTTTTTCGGGCGGCGGGTGGTGTCCCTGGCATTGGCGGCCCTTTCTATGTCGTGCATAAGGGTGAGGATGTTGGTCAACCACGCATGTAGCTCTGGGGCGGACCAGTCCTCGAGCATGGGGCTGGATATGAATATTGTGCGTTGTGCACGGAGGTCTTGAGAGATAGCAGGGGCATCGATGCGGGGGAGCACCGGTACTCCGGCATTGGTGTATAGTTTGTTGGCGGGGGCCGTGATGGGGTCCGTCTGCACGCGGATGGCCTCGATAGCGTCCACCTTGGGTGGGGAGAGTTTTACGGTGCCTGTCGTTACATCCCGTTTGCCTTTGTGGCTTGGCATCGGGAGGCGTTTCGTACACACATGAAGGTCAGTGGTTGTGGCCGTGATGTGCGTCCATCTTTTGGATAGACCGGAAGATGGTGAGGTTGGCGTCACGGCGCTCATTCTCGGTTGTGATGTCAATGCCGCCGGGGTTAGAGTAGTCGTTGAGGACTAGGACGATGATGTCTTGGGGCGGTCCGTTCATCCCCACCCCCGCAGTGAGCAGGGTGGTGTGAGGAGGCTCCTCTAGGGGGAGTTTCGGGATTTGGTAGGCAGACGAAGCGGCGGCCGCCCCCTTGTGGGGAGGGGCTCGCGACACCATGAGGGCCCATGAGGGTTTGGAAGGGTCTGCTTTCCTTTGGGTGGGTTCGCGATGCGAGAGTTGGGCCGGGTGGGCGGGTGCTTTGCCGTTGGCGGGCGCGCGGAGCGCGTCCACAATAGACGCGAGGATGCCTTGTGGAATAGAGGGCAGTGAGCGCGGGGCGCGCGCGCGGACGGGGCCGCAGGCGGCGAGGTGCTGGGGAGAAGTGCTGCCGGCAGCAGTGGAAGTGCCCGCGGCCATCGAGTGGGCGCGAGTAGTTAGCAGCCGGGTGGCCCGAGCATGGCCCTTTGGGGTCTGCCTTTCGGGGCGGTGGCGGTGCGGCGTCGCCGGATGTGCCCGCTGCCGGGTGGGCGGTGGGGGATGTGGCGGTTGCCGTCGCGGCGTCGTCATTAAGGTGTGGCCTCAGCCAGCGCTTTTTGGGCGGCTCTGGCGGTTGGGCGAGGGTTTGCGAGGGTTTGCCGAGGCCTGTGGGCTCTGCGACATGTGGTGCGGCGGCGGGTGGGGACCCTTTTGTCGTTGCCTTCGCCCTTATGGACCGGCGGGGGGTGATGGGGAACGGATCAACCTGCACGGGACGGCTTGCCGAGTCTTGCGGGACTGCGACAGCCCCGTCGCCCGGGAGTTTGTTCGCTTCGACCGCCATGCCTTTGTCGGAGGGCAGGCGGTATGGGTTGGTGTAACCAGCGGCCACAAGAGCGGTGGTGTGGGTTGTGGGGTGTGAGGCGGCGGGCGGGACGGGCGCGCCGCCTGTGGGGTGATTTCGCGCCGGATCTACGATACCGACGTCCGCGTCGCGCGGCGCTTGTCCGCCTTGCAACACCTCGTCCCCCTCCTCCACGTCCTCCGCGGAGGGCACAGATTTGGCCGTGTCTGCATGCTTGCGGCGGGCGGATTGGCTGCGGGTGGCTCGTGGTGAAGGCATGGCAGGAGCAGGCGACCGGTGGCGACGGGACTACGGATCGACCGGCCACACTGTACTTTACCATGTGTTGTCGTTTGGCGGGCGGGGGGGTTTTGCGCAGTACCGGCGATTTCGTCGTCCGAAACTACTGGTGAGCGTCGGTACGTATTTACCGGTACCGTGCTATGAGGGAAAGTGTGAAGTGTGCGGCCCTACAAAGGCAGCCCCCAGACGGCACGACCGCATCGCAAGCTCCACGCGGAAACACTACGCCGCAGCGCGGGGATCTCCGGCCGACAACGGGCACGCGAGCTCCATCTTCACCCGTTGCGCCGGCCGCGGGCGGGAGGGGGGACAGGCGATCGCGGAAAAGAAGAAGTAAGTCCCGGAGCTAGAGAAGGCGACCGCGGAGACGATATGCCGAGAGTCGCAGACGCGCATAGTGCTACCCTCGATAACCGTGGCAAAGGAGGGGACAAGGGGCACTTTGTAAGGGCACTTCTCAATTCGACACGTGGCTCGTCATCTGCGAGGAGGGTGTGTTACAAGCGGTATTGCATGATGTCTTGGCGAACTATGACGGAGGTTAAGCGGTATGATTCTTATGGCACGGACCATACACGAACACACGTTGCTGGCCGAGGTGCTCAGAAAGATGCGTGGTTAAAGACGCCGAATCTCTTCCCACGACAAACCACAAGGCGTGTCTGTTCGTGTCGGGATTTCTTGGGTCTTTGACGCGATGATAAGTAGACGACCCGCTGACAACATACCATCGAGGTAGTACATTCGCGAGAGGGGTCCTTGTGTCAGGTAGGTGCTCACTCGGAATATGCACGCGTGAAATATCTGCCTTGGAGGCCGCTAGCAGCGGTAGGAGCAAATTCAGGTGACTGAACCAAGGCGACATGGAAACGACGACGGGCTCGTTGGACAAGGCAGCGGCCTTGTCGTACATCTCCGGCGACAAGGCGTCCGCGACGAAGTGAAACTCGCGGGACGGGTTTACGTCGCTCAAGACCCTCCTGGCCATGCCGAAGAGAACGTGTGCCGTGCCGGCGAAGCCGCTGCAGGGATCCCACACGCATAGATGTTGCCATGGCTTTACGGAGGCCGTCAAGCGGTGATACTCCCACTGAGATGTATAGATGCATGATGGGTTGCTGCCAAACATCTTCCGGTACAGAGCGTGCCCGCGGTTCAAGGTGTGCTCCGACCACGTGCCAAGCATCCCCGCAATCAAGCGAACTGTGTAGGTCGACATGGTACCACCAATCTCCGGAAAAGTCCGGCGCATGAGCTTATAAGACGAGGTGCCACGAGGCAAGCGGGTCGGGTACGGAACAATATCTCGTCTTTACAAAATGTGCCAGTGTTTGACGGGTTCCACGCGAGAGCTGCGGGCGTTCACCTTGCCCCACTGCAGAGATGCGGGTAATCATACCCATGATGTCGGACATACGTCATGATTTCACGGCAGTGTGGAGGACGGCGGGGGGGGGGGGGGGGGGGGGCTTACGATTCGAGGTGCAGTCCAATTCAATGCGTCGACAATTGTGACATCCGCCCCCTCCGGACGACACTGAGTGGCGCGCAGCATGTGAGGAAGATGATGAGAAGCACCCCCCCCCGCTACGCCGTCGACATGGCCCGGACCCGAGCCGCAGGTCGGGTCCGCCATAACGAAAGCCTTGTGCCGGGCAAGGTAGCTAGGGGACGAGATGAGGAGCTGGCGGTGAGCTTCCTGCACGTACTCATTGCAAATCCCCCTAACGTCGTTATACATCAGCCAGTTCTCTTTGGAAGCCCGGAGGAAGGCGCGCATGTTGACGATGCCATCGTCCACAACCCTCCCCTGCAGTCGCATGTCAGCAATGCACGTACTCATTGCAAATCCCCCTAACGTCGTTATACATCAGCCAGTTCTCTTTGGAAGCCCGGAGGAAGGCGCGCATGTTGACGGTGCCATCGTCCACAACCCTCCCATGCAATCGCATGTCAGCAATGCTTGCGTGCCGGGACGGTGTCAGTTGTCGTTGGTATACAATAGACAAAACACAAAAGGTGGAGGGAAGAAGGGGGGGCACCACTCATGCCGAGATGCGGCTGCTTCCTGCCGCCTCCAATGAAGGTCCATGCACTATCTTCACCAGAGAACCAGCAACTCGTGCAGCAACGAGCCTGTCGCTTAGGTCGGCGACGCGGTCGCAAAGGTCTTGGCAGCCAAAGAACGCACGAGTGCACGCGTGTTTGAAGGAATTCTTGGTTGCCGACGAGAGAGACGACGGTAGGGTCGGTGATTGGCAGAGTTTCCACAACAAGGCGAGGTGCGACAAATGGCCGAGTGAGAGGCCTACCTGCGGGCGGCCGACGAAGCGGAGGGGGAGGAGCATACCGGTGGAAGCCGAGCTTGGGAGCACTTGGAGTGATCCCGGTCCTGGCCTCCTTGGTCGACGGAGGACTGAAGGCGCGATCTGAGCAAGGCCAGCTGTCGCTACAAGCGGCGGTGCGGGCTTGAAACCCGGAGATGCGGGCTCCTTGGGCGGAGATGCGAGTCGGTGAGGCAAAGATGCGGCAGCGCCATGGAAAGATGTGGCCCCGCGAGTCCCACTGCGCGGAACCCTAAGGCGCATGTCGGCTTGACCGAGCTGGACGTTTCGGCCTATGTTGCTGGAAGGCCTTCTTCTCCTCCGGCTCCAACTCCGGTGTCGGAGCCGGCTCGCCTGGCTGGGGGACAGGGGCCTTGCTCTTCACATCTTCCGCAGTCGGCCTCTCCCTCTTCCTCAAGGGGTCTTGCCACCGGTGCTCAACGAGGGATTGTGACCGTCTTTGCGCTTCGGCGCCTCTCTCGGCGGCTTGGCACTCTCCCTGGGACCTAGCGTAGTGCTCGCGGAAGGGGGCGGGGCTCGTCCAATCGCCAAGAGGGCCGTTGCAGCGCCGTTTTGGGAGCCATCTCCGCCAGTCGCCGATGGCGGTGGGGGAGATGCGGGCTTGTAGGATCCGCTAGCTTGACGCGGGGCCGCTGTGGCATGATAGTAGCGGTCGTCAACCAAGACGGTGACGGCTAGACTGACGCTTCGGCAAGGTTGGCGGCTGTTGGTCGTTTTCGTAACAACATGTTTCGACATGCCATGAAGGCCACGCTGAAAATCGAGGTCGTTGTGCCATTCGCGCACGGTGCGAATCGAGCATCTTGTGTGTTTCACCGTCTTGCTCTGGCACTCCACGAACATGACGCACTCCACGGCATGTAGCTAAGACCCGCCCGGCAAGGCTTGCTGGCTGCCATTGGAGTCGCGGAGAGTGCGCTTGCGGTCGTCGTATGCGTCCTCATTGAGAGGGTCAAGGAGCGCACGCACCCACAGTTTCCGAACTCCGCTTGCAGCACTCTTCGAGAAGACATGGGTCGGCAAAATGTCGAGAGCCCATGCAATATTGTTGAAAGCTCTCTCGGAGCACTCGTCGAAACCTGGTCCGCTTAACCGCGCTTACCACATAGTAAGGTCGAGTAAGCGCATGTCTGTAGCAAGCTTAACCCCCGCTTAACGTTAAGCGCCGCAGCACTTTATTTCAGGGTAGAGGCATGTGTACGGCAGCGATGTCTTGCACTGAGTACTAGAGAATAGCGTGACGAGTAGCGCCACCCGTAGTCGGAAGTCATCACTACAGGTCTACAGGGCACCAGTAGTCGCGAGTTATCACTACATAAGGTACGGCGGGAGTGGCACGAGTACAGTACTCAACGATACTCTAGAAAATCACCAAGCGCGGCGGTAAGCGCGACTACTCCGCTACTACTCGCGAGTAGTCGCGTGGGTTCAAACGTGACGGGCGGGAGCTGCAGTACTGTTCGCCACATACCGACTATTGAGATATCAAGCTCGAAAAGGGTGCCGATCGGACTTGGATGTCATCATCCGATATTGTAGAGCTTGAATACCCGTATGAACCGGGCCGAGGACCACACCACATGACTGTACGAGGTACTGTCCCAACACCCCTCCTGGTTCCGAGGAGAGGGAGGACAGGAAAGTCTGGGTAGAGATCCTAGGACCTGAGCCATAGAAGCCGGGAACATCCGCGCTTGAGCCTTGATGTAGGAGAATTTCTGGGATCTGATGATCGCGTCACCGGAAGCTGCGAATCGGTCTTACACCGGATATAGAGGAAGAAGGAGAACCCATGAAATCTTGAAATGCTTCAAGCGGGAGTCGAACTAACCCGGGTATGTTGTCATACAGGTTCGCCACCTAAGCTCCGAAACCATATTGAGATATCAAGCTCCGGGTGCCGATCGGACTTGCATGTCATCATCCGATATTGTAGAGCTTGAATACCCGTCCGAACCGGGCCGAGGACCACACCACAGGACTGTACGAGGTCCTGTCCCAACGCCGACAACGTGATAAATACAGCGGAAATGAATTTCATGCTGGCGGCGGATGATTTGAGGTTTTATAAAAGTAGAAGCGCCAGGCTGGATGTTGCCAACCCAAAAGCCAATGAAACTGGAGCTTCTAACTGTAGTTAAGCGCATTTAAGCGCGCTTAATCCTATCTGGCAAATTTAATAGGTGCGTGTCGGTCACTTTCAGTTTTATGCAGGTGGGGTCGGACACTGTGCGAAAGTATTGAGAAATAAACCAGAAAATGTAATTACATCTGACCGCTATTGCCCTTGGCCGCCGCCGCGGCGCGGCCTGCTACCGCGGCGGCCTGCTGGGGCCGCGCTGCCGGGGCTGCGCCGCCGCTGACCTCTTCCGCCTACCGCCGGCTTGTGGTGCTATGCCCGCTGGTTGACTGGCACTCCGACTGGAAGAGTCTAATAAGTTGCTGACAGTTGCCGTTTTGACCGCGCCGCTTTCCCCCGTAGCAGCGACAAAGTCGCACCCATGGTCGAGCTCAACGGAGCTCGGTCATGGCTGGACACGTTACCCGCCACGCACGCCGCTACCGCCACTGCCACCGCCGCTGCCAATCTCCAGCCCCTGTCCCCCAATGTAGCACGCCGAGTCCGTAGCACTGCATGTATCTGTGAAGTGCGGGTCAAGCGGGAAGGTCAGCGAGCCATTATCCCTCAGATGGAAGAGAAGAGAATAACTCAGGCGGCGGGTCCGCGGCTACCGCTCCCACCAATACCGTCAGCCCGCGAGCGACGGGTCCAGCTACTGATTACCTTTCGTACCTGTGGATGGTCGGGGGTACTGTTCCGTCGGATGTGGTGTTTTGGTAATGGTAGAACATATGGGGTAGGTAGACGACGACGACTACGACGCAGCAAGAGTAGCATACCGGACTACCGTACCAGTGAGTAACGACAACATGTATTAGCAAGCTCCCCAAATACGCACGTCACAGATACGCCCTTCACGCATGGGAATTTAAAAGCGTGTGTATTCAGTAGCTCGGGCGGTCGCTCGTACCGGTACGGGGTAGGCTAGCAATGCGATGCGGGTAGCGCTGCGGCCCCGACTCCCCGATGCTCGTGCGGTCCCCGCCGGTCAATGAACGCCTAACGCGCAGCAGACACGCGAGGGCGCAAGCGGTAGCGCGTGCGCAAATACAACACTCGTGGGAATCAGGGAATGCTTACAGTGCGGAAAAGGCTTTGGAGAGTAGGGAGTAAACTGCCCGCGGGTGGTGGCGTGACGTCGGACTGGCGTGATGACGAAGGGGATGACTTGTGCGGATACGCCCGTCGTGATGCGGTAGTCGCTAGCAGTCGTAGCCGCTCCGGCGAAGCCCTGAACCTCTCCAGTGGGACCCGGCATTTCCCAAAATTGTCCAGGAGTTGTGATTCTCGGTTTGGAAAGTCGTGTCACACATTAAATTGAAGCTATCGCCGAGGCGAGTCCGAATCTGAAGAGTTTTTCGAAATCCATTAATTTTAAATCGAGGTCGATATCTTGCCCAGTCCCAGTGCTTAGTGTCGGTAATATATAGCGAGCAATTCCCCTATTATGGGGCACCCAAATTATGGGGCACCCTCTCGGGGCAAGGCCAGCCGTAGCCAGTAGGATTGCAGGAATGGAGGTGGGCTTCTCACCAGCCCTAGACCTATCTGTCTGCTAGGTTTTCCCAAGCGGGCGGTGCGCGCATGCCTCGTATGTGGGAGCTGTGACCGGGATAGTGGAGGTGGGTCAGCTCGGAAAATGTGAAATTTCAAACTTCGAATCTTCACCCGCAACACGTGGCCGCTCTCTGCCAGCCGACGACACCTCCTCTCGTAACCTGGCTCGCCACCAGGGCCAGCTGTGACGTGACATACCTAGCAGGGATGATGGGGTGAAGGGCTGCTGTGTTGGTCTGTCGCGGGGGCGGTCGCTGGGCGTGCGTGCGTGCGTGTGCGAGCAGGAGCGATCTTGGCGAGTCGGCTCGGGAAAAAAAACGGGCGGCGCGCCTTCTCCCCGCGACGCAGAGCACATTGCCAATCAGCCTATGGCCAGGGCCGTTGCTGCAGCCAGCGCCGCGGCGGAGGCTCTACAGGCTGGGCCTGGCGCGCTCGAGACGCCAGCAGAGTCGCAGGCAGTGGGCGCCCCCCGGACCGACCCGACCTCGACCGCGATGGCGCTCCAGATCCTCGCCATGGCGCAGGGCTTGCCACCACTCCGGCAGCCTCTAGCCCCTCTAGACACCAACGTGGGCAGATAGGGGGCGGGGGGGGGCGTCTTTAGGCTCGTGGCCGGGCGTGGTTGTGACGTCGCCGCGCATGTGTCCCTAGGTGATGGTGCGCGGCAGGCCCGCCGCGCGGGGTGCCCCATAATTTGAAAACTCCGATTTTCTAAAAAGGCCCGACCTCCACCCTCTGAACCCGGCAATTCTATGCCTAAACTTTGTCAAATTGAGTCATAGAACAGGCCACAGACAGCCAACAGCACCCGGAATGGGATGCAAAAGACGGGGATGGCATGCAGTAATGTGGCGATTCGGGAGATTAGGTTAAACAGAAAGGTGCCCCATAATAGGGTAATTGCTCGCTATGCAAGATCACTGTTATGTATATTGGCCCCACGGTCTGGTGCTAGCGACTACGTGCGGCGGGATTCTATAACTTTTCAATAAGAGTCACTTTCGCTCTCAAGAGATATACATATACCACTACGCATTGTACTGACGTCGTGATAATGGGTTAATGACAACTAATTGATTAAAGGCGAATAGTTATCGCTCATGTTAATTACTTAGCACGAGGTTAGCAAAATCTAAAGCCATGCACAACGGTCTTTCTGCGCGTAGCTGGCTGGCCGTAGCCAGCATCATCCTGGTACTAATACCCACACAGGATGAGCAGCTCCGCGCCAAGGCTACTATGGACTGCGTGAAGCATGATCCCCAAATAGTCCAAAGCCCCCACGCAGTGGCCGCTCCACATGCATGGTGCCCACACAGCACTATCCACCATCCCACAGCCCCATGCAGCGGCGGCTCCACTCCTATCCCTACACCTTAATCATAAATCAGCGGTCGCTCCGCCCCTCGCCCCAAGCCTTCATCCATCAACCCATAGCCCAGCGCAGCGGCCGCTCCGCCCCTTGCCTCACACCTTCATCCATCAATCATCAGACCCGCGCAGCGGCCGCTCCGCGCCTCGACCCACACCTTCATCCCTAATTCATCAGACCCGCGCAGCGGCCGCTCCGCGCCTCGCCCCGCACCTTCATCCATCAATCATCAGACCCGCGCAGCGGTCGCTCCGCCCCTCGCCCCGCACCTTCATCCGTAAACCCATAATCCCGCGCAGCGGCCGCTCCGCCCCTTTCCCCACACCTTCATTTATAAATCATCAGACACGCGCAGCGGCCGCTCCGCCCCTTGCCCCACACCTTCATTCATAAGCACAAAGCCCGGCACAACGGCCGCTCCGCTCCTAGCCCAACTACCTTCATCCCTAATTCATCAGACCCGCGCAGCGGCCGCTCCGCCCATACCCCAACAGCTTCATTCCTGAACCAATAGCCCCGCGCAGCGGCCGCTCCTCCCTTGCCCCTATCAGCATCATCCACACCTCTACAGCCCCGCACAGGGGCCGATCCATCCATAGTATAGTCCCACCATTTCCACCCACCTCCCCACAGCCCCGCGCAGCGGCCACTTTGCCACCATCACTATCCGCAAACCCACAGCCCCGTTGTGTGTTCGGCATGTCCACCGCCATTTCCAAACAAACCTTTACTGCCCCGCCGCAGCGGCCGTTCCGCCTCTAGCCTCATCATCTCCCTCACCACCCCACAGTCCCGCGCAGTGGCCGATGCGCCCACAGCTCCGCCAGCCTACATCACCGAGAAGCACTTTGCACTCCTAGCAGCTTCGCCCGGCATCTGCCATGCCCTGCCGCGGCGTTCCTTAGCTTAGATTCGTGGCTATGTAGCCCCGCGCAGCAACTTGCCCGGCCGCGGTCACTGCCCGCAGAAATAGCGCCACTCGCAACCGCTGACGGCTGGCAGGCCCGCGTAGCGGCCAGACCCTAGCCATCGGCGAGTCAATCCCGGGGATTGGCTTTGATACACCGACCTAAAACCTAAGTTGTCGGTCACTTCAGCACTCGTGAGTGGTATCGACTGAGAGGTCTTGCGAGCCTTGCAAGAAAAAGCACGCATCCCCAGGCATCCCCAAGCCTAGGGGTGCAAAAACGAGTCAACCGATTCGCCCTCACGCACCCAGCGTCCAAACACAGCGGTCCTACCTACCAGGACCGCCCCGTGGCCGAGATCCCATGGCTACGAGGATTATGCAGGGTCTAGGGCTCTTGTCTGGCCACGCTGGGTGGTGGGTTGGCGCTTGAGATATGCCGTCTGGCACATAGAGATATCACAGGGAGCCGCGCCCTCGCGGCAATTCTAACTGCTACCTGTACTGAGGTGGATTTGTTATTGATGCCCTTTTTGTAATTCACACCAGTACATGGAAAACGCGGCGGCGGTAAATATGATCTAAACTAGTTTATGGGGTTTCCATCCTTGACCTAACCGCTTTTCAGCTACAAGTGCTGCGCAGTGGTACGGGAACTAGTAACTGTTGTTGCGCCCTTGTTGGGTGCAGCACGAGTAGACATAAAAGCAGCCAGAACAGCTGAGCCTGCCATCTTCCAGTTTTCGCTGCGTTCCACGCAGCGATGTAAAAACTGTCTCGTAACCCGTTGCGAGCAAGGTCACCCCAGGTTGTTCAAGACCACACCCGGCTCGCCATCCGAGTGTGATATTCTCGTCCGTACGTCCGTGCGTTACTATGTCAGATGGAGATGAACCCGTCGTTGAGCCGACGCTCACGTCGTTGCAAGCAGATGTGCGTGCATTGGCTACAGCTGTGGCACAATTGACGGCTCGTGATCGTGCTGTTGATGGAGAAGGGGCACATGGCTCCGGCTCAGGGCAGCGCTTCGCGGGACAGCCGACAGGCAGCGGGGGAGCCGCAGAGCGCCCCGACTTGCTAGAGCTAGCCCAGAGCGGCCGTGTCGGAGCAAAATCCGTGAGTGCCGAGGAAGATTACCTCGCGGTGCCAGAGCTACTGCAGAGAGCAGAGTCTGGTTACGAGGCCGTTCGACCGGTCAGCCGAGTGCCTGGACTTTTCCCGTTGAGCACCGACCTAACGAACGAGTACCTCAAGCAGGATTACCGGCGTCTGCCGGCCCAGGAGGAGTACTTGTGGATGTCGTGTTTCGGGGCTCACATGGCCGCCCTTTTCGTGGCGCTCGACGAGCTGCTACCTTACGTCCCCGCCACTAACCAGGACTTCACCCCCTACCTCGCGAGAGCTCGGAATCACGCCGAGGCCATCGACAAGGCGTTCCGTTTTCGTCTAGCCTTCCTGCGGAGGCTGAATGAGATCAAGCGTGTGCACGGTGACCAAGGTGTTCTGGATGTGCTGCGAGCTCAGCATTTTCAGCCTGCTGCGGAGCATCTGGGTTCTGCGATTTTTGGGGACCTGATGAGGGACTACGAGCGTCGTGTCTTCGAGGCGACCGTTGCCAGCAGCGCCAAGGCGACCGCTACTTCTCGAGTAGCGGCTGCAGCTGCAGGTCGCGGGCGTGGGCGAGGACGTGGAGGCGGACGTGGACGCGGCCGCGAAGGTGAGCACGAATGATGGCGTGGGGCGCCGCTCGTCGGAGCTGCAGGAGCGTTGCGAGGCCACCTTTCGGTGACCGCCGCAAAACGCACCCTTGCAGCTCAACGGCGGGATGAGCGCCCTGTGTCAGGACCTGACCCCCCCACCTTACAGACTTCACTTAGACCTTCCTCGGTGCAGCGTTTCTTACAGCTACAGCCGAGTGCGGCTCAACCATCCGCACACCTGCACATGGCGGCTCAACCATCCGCCTTTCCTACAACCCCATCTCTGCGTTCGTCGGTTGTTACACTACGTGTTACAACCGGTTCGCAACGACCAAGTTTCGCGCGTGTACGTTACGCACGGGACAGGCGCTACGAGCGCGACGGGCGCGCGGGGCGGCCCTCTTACCTGAACCTAGCCCCGCAAACCCGTCCAGCAACTACCGGCCAACCGCCGGGAACCTAACCGCTGCTGCCGAGTACTTTGCGAACAGTAGCCGTGCTAGTGGAACTCTGCCAGTAAAACGACGCACTTACGTAATTGACGAGCCCGCAGCTATCGCTCCATGGGCTGCGTCACTGCGATCTCGGCTGTAGGACGCGTTCGGCTCAGACGAGCTCGGCCAGCGGACGCTGGACCTGCTCTCCAGCTCCCTCAGCGCGCAGACCCTCAAGAGCTACGCCGGCAGACTGTCTCAGTTCGCTGAGTTCTGCCACGACTCCGAGAACATCAGCCCGCTGGAGGCGACTACTGCTACTGTTGTTCGGTACGTTGCCTGGATCGGGGAGCGAGGTCACATCGCAGCTAAGTCGCTGCAGCCCTACCTGTCTGCCATCAACACCTTCTTCGAGCTGCACAACCTCGTCCCGATCGCCAAGGACAGCCTACACCTCACTTCGGCAAGGCGTGGGTTGATGTTGCGGCAGCGCCGGCTGGACGCTGCCCCTTTGCGTGTCCCTCTGCCTGCGGATGTAGCTTACCGCTTCGTCTCAAAGGCCGAGCTAATTGTGTCTGCTCCTTACCCAGAGTCCCACCTCGACTACCGAGCCCTCTTGGCTTCGGTTGTCAACTTCCTGTTCTTTGCCAGGGGCCTTACTGGCGTCTCCTGTCGAGCGCAAGATGCGCATGTCGACACCTACAACATCACCTTGCAGGTCTACCGCGAGAAGGGTCGCGCTGGCCGTCGGGGACCCGACGACCTGCGCGTACTTCTCCTTCCGGTGTCCGAGCACCCTCGAGTGGCACGACTCTTACGCTACTTCATCGACAGTGTCCAGTCTGTCCCCCTGGTTACCGTTGGCTTGGCTGCCTCCAACTTCTGGGCTGTAAATGTGGCGGAGCAGTCAAAACCTTGGACTGCGGCTACGATGTCAGACTGGTTGTCTACAGCGGTCAACCTAGTCAACGCAGCCCCTCCTGCTGGCACTTCCTGGACTTCACACAGTCTACGCAAGGGCGCAGCCTCTGCAGCAAACGCCATCGGAGCGCCACTGTCCCACATCCGCTACCAAGGCGGTTGGGCCACTAACTCCGATGTCGTCCTGGACTACATCGACCCCAACGTTCTTCCTTCTCCTGGCGCGTGGTTCTTCTTTGGACACATCGCCCCCCTCCGCCACTTCCAAGTCCAACAGGACTCCGCAGCGGTGGCCTTCCCAGTGCCTCCTTCATGACTTGGCGCTACCCCTTCTCCGTCAATCCACCGCTCTCTACGTTCGCTCAAGACTGGCAAAACCAGACTCAACTTTGAAATGATCTAAACTAGTTTATGGGGTTTCCATCCTTGACCTAACCGCTTTTCAGCTACAAGTGCTGCGCAGTGGTACGGGAACTAGTAACTGTTGTTGCGCCCTTGTTGGGTGCAGCACGAGTAGACATAAAAGCAGCCAGAACAGCTGAGCCTGCCATCTTCCAGTTTTCGCTGCGTTCCACGCAGCGCCCCCCCTGACTCCGTTTTCCCTCCACGCCTTTCGCTAAACCTTCCTGCCAATTTCGGCTCTTGACCGTGTAAAACAGCCTGCGCGACCTTTTTGGCAAAACCAGACTCAACTTTGAAATATGCAGGTACTGGTAAGATAGGTACTGGCAAGATAGGTGGCGCGTGCGATACAGATATGTCTGATCCATATATTGCTTGTGTCGCCCTATATATGCGGTACGACGTACACTGCATGTACGGGTACTGCAGTCGAGTCGTCTGCGGTGCCGCCGGGTAGTCGTGATGACATTATAAGCGAGCAGTAGTCGCAGTTAAGCTCGATTAAGCGGGCATTAAGCGCCGGGCGGGTAATAATTATACGAAATACGGTACTCGTAGGATAAAACTGAGTGCGAATATAGTAGACGTACAGTGTTAAGCGGGGTTAAGCGGACCTCGTTTCGACGAGTGAGAAGCCCATTCAAGTGCCTCACAACCGGCGTTGCGTCGCCCACGCGGAAGCAGGGAGGGTTTGTGGCCAAAGGGAAGAACTCCATGGGGAATCTCGTGAGCTTGCCTAGGAGATGCGGGTAAACCACGTCCCGGCGAGGATGGAAGGTGAAGGAGGAATGACAAGAGATTTGCAAACACTCGAAGGAGGGCCATACCTTGGCCATTGTGGCGACATGGTCGTCGTCGACCACAAGCGCGGGCGGGTCCTGCACACCGCCGCGGCTTGGAACATGCATCATGTTGAAGAACCTCCACAAGAAGAAAATGGCGACAGATCTAGCAGCAAGCACGCATCTCGCCGAGCATGTGTTGGCGTTTCTCTGCCGAGTGACGACCCCGTGGCAGAAGCCGGTGTCAACATGTGGGGGCTTCCACCCAACGAAGGTATCCGGCATAGAAATCTCGAGCCAAACTGCTTGCCAACCGAGGTAGGGCCTCGCGAGGGTAAGCTTGGGGATGTGGCAAGGGAGTCGTAGATGACGACAGGGGCGACCAAGGCGCCATATCGCGACTGCTAGACAGCGAACGCGAAGTGTCCAGGCGTCGTGACGATGCCCAATTAGTCTTCGGTAAGCGGTCGGAGCTGCGGAGGAGTCTGCGAGGAGGGCCCGCCATGCTTCCCTGGAGAGAGAAGCGGGAAGATGCGACGAAGAATGCAGACGCGAGGGTGCATGCGAGTGGTAAATGCGCGAATGGCACGGTGGCGGAGTAGTATTCGGCGCAAAAACGGTTCGCAGGGTAACGTGTAGCGACGCATCTCGTCAAACCGCAGTGGACTGATATGCAGTACACATGGCAGGTTCTGACTTGTAGCTACGTGAGTAGTACCTCGTACAGTATTGGCTAGAGTCATACTAATACATTAGTCATACTAATACATTCGTACAGTACTAGGTGTTGCTCAAATTTCACCCTCACGTGGGGGTTTTCTACGCGTCAAGGGGGTGAAATTTTGCGCGCAGAAAACGGGCCGTTTTGACGCGCATATGGCCCTTTTTCCCGGTGCGAGGAAGGAAAGATAACCATGGGCTGTGTACGGAGAGCTGACGCATGTCGGGGGAGTGGTACATACCGCGGCGGGGGTACGGTACCTCTTGGTAGGGTGAGAATTTGCGATAGGGTATGATACTACCAACATGCAAACGGCTTTAGCTCGGCGAGTGCGTGTGACCTCCAACTTCGTTGATACGGCGAGGATGCAAGATGGGCGTCAACAAAAGCAAGCGCATATGCGAGCGGCAGCAGCAGCCAAGCAGCCCGCCCGCGAGCAGCCATCACCTTAGCTGTGGGCAACGGATGGCAGGCATGGTGATGGACAACACAACCCCACAAGCCGCAGGCTGACCGGGCAGAAGAGGCCCGCGGCAGCGCAGTCGCCGGGCAGTTGTAGCACGCCGCCGCGTCGCGGCGGCGGCCGCGGGCACCAGAGGGCCCATAAAATTACATTTTCTGATTTGTTTCTCAGTACTCTCGCACAGTGTCCGAACCCACCTGCATGAAACTGAAAGTGACCGATACTCACCTGTCAAATTTGCCAAATAGGATTAAGAGTGCTTAAATGCGCTTAACTACAACTAGAAGCTCCACTCTCATTGGCTGTTGGGTTGGCAACATCCTGCCTGGCGCTCTTGCTCTGATTAAACCTGACACCATCCGCCGCCCGCGTGAAATTCATTTCCGCTCTCTTTATCACGTTGTCGGTATGTGGCGAACAGTACTGCAACTCGTTACGTTTGAACCACCGCAACTACTCGCGAGTAGTCGCAGAGTAATCGCGCTTACTGCCGCGCTCACTGATTTTTTAGAATATCACAAAGTATTGTACTCGTACCACTCCCGCCGTACCTTATAGTGATGACTCGCAACTACTCGCGACTGTTGGTGGCGCTACTCGTAAGGCTATTCTCTATTACTCGGTGCAAGATATCGCTGCCGTACACATGCCTCCAGCCGGAAATTAAGTCATGCGGCGCTTACCGGCTAAGCGGTGTTGATCTTGCTACATACATGCGCTTCCTTGCGCTAACTATTATTTCGGTAAGCGCGGTTTAGCGGACCACGTTTCGACGAGTGACGGGCAGGGGTTGGAAGTAGAGGAGCTGCGGCAAGTGGGGTTGAGGAAACATATGGCATTACATTGAAATCTATTGAAATTGAAGTAGATTTATTACAACGCGTTGATTTGTTGCTCTCCTCTGCCCAAGCCGAGTTGCTTTTAAAACCTACTTTATCCAACCGCTGTGGGAACCTCAGGGATTACGGATGCAGCTTCCGGCCTTTGTCCGTTTCGCCCGCGCCCTTCCTCCTTCTATGCCGCTTGATATTGCCCCTCCCCCCCCCCCCCCCCCTTGTCGCAGCGGGGTTGTCATGTATGGTGATCTGCGGAAGCGTGCATGTTAATGGTGGGTGGGTGTTGGGGTTGGACATGGTAGGTTTTAGGGACTGTCGGGATATGCGGAGGAGTATATGTAGCCATCCGATGGAGTGTCTTTGCAGTTTTCTACAGAGGCAGATTGCAACGGCGTTGGGGGGGTGGAGCGGGTTTGTCCGGGGGTCGCTTCTTGGGCGGAGGATCGTGTGGCTATGGGAGACTTCTAGTGTGAGTTTGTGAATGGTACCGCAGCGGCTGAGGGTGACGGGGATGATTTCAATCGGGCACTTCCAGCCTTTGACGATGTAGGGCGCTCACCATGTGGTGTTTTTTGTGGATGAGAGCGTGTACGGTGGCATGATTGAGATCAATGCAGTATTTGAATTCGAATATCTGCACTTTTCGTACTGCTCTAGGATCGCTCTTGGGAGATCTAGTTTCGGTGGCCGGGTCGAAGTGGGATCCGACGACGTGTACTGCGTCCGGCTTACAATGTTTTGGGCGGAGGTGGGGGGGGGGGGGGGGGGGGGGGTAGCATGGTCGTGGGGAGCAGGATGGCTGCTTTGGCGGCACTTTGACCTTTGGTTTCCCCTTGTTGGGTGTCCGCTAGGCGGTCGGGGTTGCTATGCGCGGGACTGTTTGTGTGATTATGTATGTTGATATGTCGGAGATGAAGGTGCCTGTTGGAGGAGGAGAAGTCGGCCACATGTTCATAGGGCTGCACGCCACACACTAATAAGTTGGTGGACCTTATGCGCGCTCGTGCCGCTGGGCCGAAAGACAACTAACTTGTTTGGCATCAAAGCCTAATAAGCATGAGCAAAGTTGCAAGAAATTTTGAATTTTGAATTACGACGCAAGCATCGCAAACGCTGCGAAGACATCACCCCGTCAGCGCGTTGGCGGTGGCCCTCGACGCAGCAACTGCGGCCGGGACGGCGGCAACCGCGCGCGACAACTTCAAGAACGCGTGCCCGGCGCGCGAGACGGCAGCGGCGCAAACCACCTTCGCCAAGGACGTCACCAAGAGCTTCGATAAGGGCAATGCGAAGGCCGGGAGGTCCCGACGGCCGACACGGCCGAATGATGGGGTGCTCCGCCGTGCCGGCCTCATGCAGCTGCGTTTGGAGGACACGCCTCAGGGCGTGCCTTACAAGCAACGCTACACTAAAGTCGTCGGCATGAACGGGACTCCCCCACAACCGACTCACCGGTCCGGGCTTTCGCCCTTTCCCCACCCTCGCCAGAGTCAACCCCGCCGGGTTCATTTTGTCCTTCTACATAACGAGTCTACATCAACTCCCCCTTTCTGGCGCGCCCATCCCGACATGCCGCGCTAACCCTCTTTGCATGTCGCTCGCCTAACGGCTTCCAGCGGGCGGCCGGCTGACGGGCCATATACTTGCACGACGCCCGTTACGATATCAACGGCTACACCACCCTACCTTCATGGCATCACCGTGTTATACCCGGCCCCATCGTCACCGCCCGGCGAGCACCATCGTGGAACTTTGTAGCGGCGAACAGCCCCGCGTTTCGGCGCGTCCGCCGCACTACGAAGACGGCTACTTCCTTCATCGCTGACGCCGAGGCAAAGGCCCCCTAGAGCGAGCTCATGCGAGGCATCATCGAAGCTTTGTACGGCACGGACGTCTGGGGCGCGCCAAGGTGCTCGACCTCATGACTACATCGCTCACATCCAGCACCTACTCGAACTACGAGGGAAAGGTCCGCCTCTTCGCCGAAATTTGCATCGACGAGGAAAGCATCTCCCACTGGACTGCATCACCGAGGCAACGTGCGTCCGATACCTCCCTTGGATTGCGAAACGCGGCAACATCGGCGCCGGCTCTCTGCAACCCTACCTCTCTGTCATCAACACCTTTCCGCGTCACACCACTCGGGATGACGCCCCGGCTACCGGTCCAACCATCTTCGACATGAAGCGCGCGCTTCAAATCCGTTAGCTCAAGACGAATGAGGAGCTTCGGCGCGCCTCGGCCCTTGCCATCACGGACATCCTCGACGACCTTGCTGCCCTTCCCACGTCCACCACCGGATATACGGCAACATCCCTCGCGACGGCGCAGCGGTATGTTCGACGTTCATGTTTTACTCTCGTGGCAAGTCTAGCGTCTCCTGCCGACTCCGCGACATGACCGTCAACGCCCACAACATCATCCTCTACGTCAACCGCGAGAAGGCGGGACATCGAAAGCGTCGAGACGGACTCAAGCCCCTACCTCAAATCCCAGCCACCGCCGTGCCCACTTGGACATCAATTCGGTGCCATATTCGTCATCTACCGCGACACGGCGTTCCGGGCGTCCCCCCCGCCAAGCAACCCGACCGATTTTGGGCGCTTCCCGGCGACGGGCTACCCCATCCCTCACGTGGAACGCCGCTATCCTCGGCGATTGACTAAAGCGGGGTGTCGGCCGCATCAATGGAGCCCCCCCCCCCCCCCCCCCCCCCCGGCACCGACATATTCATGTGGACATCGGATTCCTTACGGAAGAATGGTGCAGCGTTGGGCGCAAACGCAACTTTAGTGCCCATGGACAATATCCGCCGGTTGGGTGGTTGGCGGGCAATCATGCAAATCTGCAGCAATCAACGACTACATCGACCCGATTACGCTTCCTACCCGGCCGCCGCGCATCTATTCGGCTGGCTCTCTCCCTCGGTGGCCCTTCGCAGCCTTATCGGCTGCACCCCCGCACCGTCGGGCGCCGCCTCGCCCCCATCGTGGCCATAAAGATCGCGGTGCTGGCTAATTTCCCTTACCTAACACTCCCTTTGAAATGTTTAGAGCTGTGTTCTTGAATGGGATTTCCTTTCCCTCCCTTAAGCGTTAGGGTATGCGGGTGTCGACAGCGGCTGCCTGCGGCAGGTGCGCGACGTCAATTTGACGTGGTGGCCCCAGAGCAATGCACGCCCGCCGGGCAGCTCAGTCACTCGGTGCTCTAGCACGGAAAGCCGAACAGCGGCACTTTGCGTACGCCCCTCAGCGACGAAAACATCGGTCACCCCCATATACCCGTCGAATATTATAAAACCATCATCGTCCGGTAGGTGGGACCGCCACTCTCTTGGTTTTGTGCTGGCCTCCTGGCCGCACAGCCCGCCCACCCGCTTCTGTGGCTCGTTATTACAGCCACAAGTGCCCGGCAATTGCCTAGTCTCCCGCCCTTTCCTTGTAACTAAGCATGCGCACTTTTCGGGGTTCCGCCTGTCCCGGGGGCAAAAAAACAGTTTTGGCGAGGTCCGATGACACTATGAAGCCGCACCCGGCACCCATAGCCCAGGCGATCAGTGGCTCGCTCGCTCATCACGAACTCGAGCGAAAAGACACCAGCTTTAAATGGGGCTGACGGGCGAGACGGGTGCCGTTGAACAGTGCCTCGGCCTATTATCTTTGTTGTCAGCACGAGTGGAGAGAAGAGCGGAGGCCAGCATTGCTCGCCACTCTGAAAAAATATTCATGGCGGGCCGCCCGCCGATGACCGCTGCGCTCCTGCTCTGGACTTGTACGATCGCGGCCGCCGGCCTGTTGCAGAATCCAGACGTGGCCGCTGCCTCGGGACCGTTACCCCCGCCGCGGCTGTCGCGTCCCCTGTGGTGGCATGCGCCCTTCTTCAGCGGCGGCGGCTACGCCTCCGAGGCCGCCTCTTTCGCGGCCGCGCTGCGCGGCGCCCCGCTCCGACTGTGGGTTTCGCAGCACGGCGATGCCTTCAGCCCCGGCGTGCTCTCAGGTGCGCGGGGTTTCCGGAAGAAACAAGAGACATACTCGCCGTAAACGGCAAACGACTCTGTGCTTTCGGACAGCTCTCTCGCCGGCCGCCGCTGGCCGCCGCCGACCTCGCTGCCCCAATCGACCGCAGCCAGTGGTCGGCGAAAGCTGGCCGCGCTTCTTAGGTGGCTTATGGCTGTCGGCCGTGTTGCCGCCGCCCGCTGCCCAGATATGCTGCCAGAGGAGCGCGACGCCCTGCTGGAGCTGGCGCAGGCGGCCCCTCAGCCGCGCCGCGCGCCGCCGTCGGTGGTTGTGTGCCACAGGTAGGCGAGCAATTCCTGCCATACCACTATCTGTTGTCTCGGTGGCAGCCCGGGGAGGGGAAGGGGTATCTGATGCTGACACGCGTGTTGTGGCTTCAACATTCAATAACTTGGGCGATGCGACGACACGGTGGAGATGACATCGCCCCCCTGCCCCTCCGCCACATTAAAAGAGACCGCTGATATGATATCATTCAATTAATATTCTTCACGTAAGCAGTATGCCGCTGACATCCATTGCCGAAGCCGCCAACCGCTATAAGCATCACATTTCGTGATGATTGCGCCGCCCCTTCCCGCATTGGCGCCCACACGAAGCCCCACTCACTGAGCAAACCCCGGCGTCCCTCACCCCGGCATGCCCCCGCAGCGAGCCTGGCGCGTGGGCGGTCCCGAGGCCGCTGTTCTCCACGAGCGAGTGCCCCCCCGCGCCTTCCGGCCAGCACTACGTGATCGGGCGCACCATGTTTGAAACAGACCGGTACCCCCCTCCCCCAAACGGCCCCTGCCACACATGGCCTCCTGCATGGCATGCCACGTTCTCTGCATTGCATCGTGTGTTATGGCTCATACTGGGCATGGCTCGGCATGATGTGACCACAATGCGGCGACATGGAATCTGCATGGCATGACATGTCACATGCATGGCGGGGTGTTTCCACTGTAAAACATGTCATGTCATGCACCTTGTATGGCATGGCCTGTGCATGGCATAGCGCATGCCCTGCTGGTCACATCCCCTGCATGGAATGTCCCCTTGATTGCATGCCCGCCTCCCCCACCTCCCCCGCCCGCTCACAATGCCTTTCATGGCTGGGCATGACACACGCCTGGCATGTCCCCCAGCACCACATGTCGCCTTCCGCCATGGCCCCGGACCGGCGTGGCCCTTCCCTCTTGGTTGTACCCCCCCTCCCCTTGTAACAATCGAGGCGACGTCCGCCTCAACAGCACAACGCTTGCCACACGGCCGCGTGATGGTAATTGTCACACCCCTCTGCAAACTCGCCCTGTCCGGCAGGCTCACCGCGGAGCACGTACAGCGCTGCAACAGAATGGACGAGGTGTGGGTGCCCTCCGCCTTTAACCAAGACACCTTTGCCGCAGCAGGCGTGGAGCGCCACCGGTGCGCCCCCCCCCCCCCCCCCCCGGTCGTTTATCATGTGTAAAATGAAAAGCCTCTCAACCCCATGCCACGCCACCCCACCATCGCCTCGTTGGTCCGCATCTGCAAGCAATGCAGTGTTATGACACGGCTTAACCCGCCCCGCCTGGATGAGAGTGGACGGGGTTGACGGGGGGAGAGGGGGGGTGGGGGGGGGGGGGGGGGGGGGGGGATTTAGCCACGTGTAGCACATCCCACAACCAGCACCCAGGTACCAGTCACCGCCGTGCGGGCAACCTGGGGCCGGTGGTGCAACCGCGGCGCTGGTAGTGCAGTGCACTATTATAATAAATAATAAAAAAGGAAGCTCGAAAGTGAGACAGCTGGAAGCACATTCACTGGAAAGCGAACCTCGAGAACAACCCGACATCGGCATTTGATTGTGTGTGTGTGTGTGTGTGTGTGTGTGTGCCGTGCGCGTCTGTGGGGCTTTAAAATAATCAATTGCTTTGCACCTTTGTGTAAGGGATCCCGTGTATTATTCGTTGTGAATTTGTAATTATTTCACCGATTCAGTATTTGCTTCGTCTTGAGGGGAGGGGGTTCAAAAACGATGTTTATCCCTCTGATTGTTTGTGTTTTGTGCGGTAGATGAAGTGTAAGTATGATACCTGTCTGCATCGATCACAACGAGCTTCATGCGGATGCTCTAGGTAGGCAGAGAGGAGAGAGAGAGAGAGAGAGAGAGAGAGAGAGAGAGAGAGAGAGTAGAATACATGCATCAACATTACAACGGGTTGTCCACGTACGGGATACGCAATGCGGCGATTCGCACCCCATCACCTGCGCATGGCTCATTGGTTATACCGGGTAGCAGGCTACACTGTGCAGAAGAGGCTGAGACAGGTATCAAGCGTGAGGGGCGTGGTCCACCAGCAGGCGTGAGCCCGCGTTCTCACTGCCGCTGCCTCCTGTTTCCCGCAGGCTGCGCGTCGTCCCTCAGGGCGTGGACACGCGCGTCTTTGACCCAGCGCGCCACGCGCCGATGGCTCTGCCGGTGGGGGAGCGCGTCTGGGGGCGCCCCTCGGACGACCGTGGCAGCGCGTTTGTGTTCCTCTCGGTGCGTGCCGCCTGGACCCCCAGCTCGGGAATGTTCTTGCTCGTGGCGCAGCGGCTCTCTCATGCATTTCCTTCATTTCGTTTGAGAGCATGAAAGGGAGCTATCATTGCCTCCGCTGACAAAATATATTTTGCCGCCATCTATCTCTAGTTGCATGCTGTAACCCGGCACGCCCTGTCCGACTGGCTCCTTCTGTCGTAGGTGTTCAAGTGGGAGGAGCGCAAGGCTTGGAGCGTCTTGTTGCGCGCCTTCCTCGAGGTACACCCCCCTCTTCTCCCTCTACCCCCCCCCCCCCCCCCCCCCCCCCCTTTCCCCCCCTCCCTCCCCGCCGCCACCCCCAGGTGGGATTGACCCTTCTCCGTGCCATGTCTCCCACTTTGGTGGCTGCAGGAGTTTCGCGGCTCAGAGGCGGTCGCGCTGCAGCTGCTCACCAAGCCGTACCACTCCAGCACGGACTTCGCGGGCCAGATGCGCGCCTGGGCGGCCGAGCAGCCCGGGCTGCCGGTGCGAGACTCCGTCCCCCCGATTGTATGCATCCCCCCGTTTGATGATTTCCCCCTCTCCTCTGGCCTGAGATTGCCTCAAGGAAGCCCAAGAGGTAAGCACGCGGGGGAGTGGGGAAGGGTTCACTGCTTCTGAGATGGTTCATGCTTTAGGACCCCTGGCACCTAGACGTGTCAACACGAGATACCCACAGGCACTGCCTATGAGTTGAACACGTGCCTGGGAAACTGGGTGGTTTCCTGGTGTGGTAGACCACATGGGCTCGCACTGACAAAGTCCCTCGCGGTTCTTCTCATGTATCCGGGGCTCGTTGAGGGATTGTTTGGGGACTCGATACTGCATACTTGATATGTGCATTGTTTATTGATAGCCTCTGCATGACATGGCACCAAACGCGCAATTACGTGCCTGTTAATTGATTGGTAGGTCGTCTATGTTCAACAGCCTGTACTACCCTTTCTAGCTAGGACGTCAGACAGCAATTTAACTTTCAAAAGCTCCGAAGCCACATGCATGCCAACCAGATGCTTTATTCTACGGGCACCGACACACCTTTTGCGGGGGAGAGGGGGGGGGAGGAGGGGGGGGGGGGGGGGGGGGGGGAGATCCGGATCCGAGGGTATTTTCTGTACTACGGGTTCCGACGCACTTATTAAAAAGTGCAAGCCGTATATGAGAGACTTGGGGGCGTCTAGCGGCAGTTAGTGTATTTGTACTATGCTCGTCGTACATTCACTTGGTTCTAGATAAGGACACGGCTGACGCTTTCTTGTAGCATTTGTGGTTCTTGTGTTTTATAGATGCATCAGCACACGCACTCCTGCTACGTGTGCCGACACACTTCGAAGAAAGTAGCAATAAGAAATAGCCCTGACTTTCGCCACCCAAAACCAAACAAATATATATGATGAACATAATACAAAACGTGTTGCAAGGCACCCCAAAGTTTCTCTTATACGGCTTTCTTGCTTTTAAAACGTGTTGCGTCGGCACCCATAGTTCAGGAAGGTGCTCATATCCGGGCGGTGACGTGATTGGCATGGCTATCGCTTCTTTTCAGATTGGAACTCACAAACGACTTCCTCCCTTGTCTCTCACATTACCTAACATGTAGGTGATGGAGGACGCGCCGGCGGTGTACGTGGAGACGCGCCACGTGCCACAGCGGGATCTGCCGGCGCTCTATGCGGGCGCGGACGCCTTCGTGCTGCCGTCGCGCGGGGAGGGCTGGGGGCGCCCCCACATGGAGGCCATGGCGATGGGCTGCCCGGGTGCGGCCCCGCTGCGCCTCCCTCACCCCGCCTGACGAAACCCCACCATGAGGCTGGACCGCGCTGACGCCTGACGCCTTGCTTGACACGCTATGCTTTCATGTGAAAGGGTGAGGGGGTGACAAAATCTATTAATGACAATGACAGCATCAGCGATGGCAATGATGTACAGTATATGCTGATATGCACAGTCGCATGTACATGAGGGGATGAGTTCTTTCTGGTGCCCCCCCCCCCCCCCCCCCCCCATCTGACTACGAGACATGTGCCATCGTCGCACCTTCACATTCCCGCGCAGGGCGCTGTCACCAGCTTAATGTGCGGCCCGTTGTCTCGTTTCGGTCGTCGTGCGCCTGCGGATATGGCAGGCGCTTCGGCAGATGTATCTCTGGGTTCAGGTTTTCTCGCCAGGTTCATCAGACTCACCGAGACATCCTCTCTCACATGCATGCTAGAAGTGATCGTCATATGAATGCCAATATTTGCGTGGACGGCTCCCAACTTCATCCGTATTTGCGGGTAGTTGTTCTGCACTACTAACGAGTTATGCAATTTCATGCAAGTCGCAATAGAGTACCAATAATATGAAAACCCTACAGTACGGTCCACTTATATTTGCGCATAGTACCTTTATCATTCACAGCCGTAGTAGAAGCGCCTCATTTAATCGCAGTACAATCTTATCAGCACTTTATCGTCTAGCACAGATTTTAAATCGAACCTTATTACGGAAATACATTTCTCTTTTGGCCCGCAAATTTTTCATCAGCTGCCTTACCCGTTAATGAGGGAACGAGGCATAGCCGCCGAGGAAGGAGGGATACATCCCCCCCCCCCCCCCCCCCCCCCCCCCCCCCCCCCTTGCCTGTCCCGGTGTACATTGGCATGCCATCACGGGCGTCTCGCGTATTGTGTGAACACCTATGACGCACAATAGGATAAGGCGGAGGATCGTTTTCAAATACACCGGCGCACGCGACTGCTCACGTCCTTCACTTGTACATCGCTCCTTTGCATGACGTAGTAATGCATCCGAGTGTGCCAAACGCCTCCCCCATTCATTCTGTCTGCATTGGCGGTTGCCACTCCGACATCCCAGTTTCTGATGCCCTGCTGCCCCTCCCTGAATTCGCGCAACAGTTATCGCCACCAATTGGTCGGGCCCCACTGCCTTCCTGTCGGAGCGTGTCGGATATCCGCTGCCGATCGAGGGGCTGGTGCCAATCCTCGACGGACCCTTTGCGGGGCATCGATGGGCGGAACCGTCCGTCCCTGCGCTGCGCGCCATCATGCGCCGCCTGTACGACGACCCAGCCGAGGCCGCGGCGAAGGGACGGTGCGCGTGCCTGCTCGCATTCTTTGGACGGCAAAGTCGCTCGGCATTGCGAGGCGCGAGTCGAGGCACCGTTCCATTTTTGAATAACCGAGTCGGCCCAATCCCGCTCGCAGGTTGGCGCGCCAGCACATCGCGGTCAACTTCTCGCTGGATGTCATGCGAGGTGTAGTGCTGGCAGAGCTACGACGCATTGAAGCCCAGCTGGCCGGTGGCCGCACTGACAAAGAAGAGCTGTAGAGATATGGGTTACCGAGAAAGTAGTTTTGAAATTGGCGACGCCGAGAAAATCCACTGCCGCTAGAAAATATATTTGGCCGGAAAAAATATATAACACGCGCAATCGACGACGCCGGAATCGACCTAGTGCTTCCTGCATTAGCGCCGAGCCGCATATTGACGATGCAAACGTCAATGCAACATCTTTACATGTCGACACTCGCGTGCCCTCGAACATACGCCAGAGCATCGGGCCGGCCATTGCTATGGGAGCTTGGCAGCGACTTCACAGACCAAAGCACACGCTCTTCATCTCCAAAAACTCGTCCAGCCCGTGGATGGATTGCTCGCGCCCGAGCCCCGACATCTTCCAGCCGCCAAATGGCGCCACCTCCGACGTGATGCCGATCTCATTGATGCCCACCTGCCGAAATAACAACCCCACCGGGTATCAGCCACTAAAAGCACAAGCCCATAAAAATCACTTTGAAATTGACTCGGCCACGAGTGCTACCCGGTAATAAGCTTTCAAGATTTAGCAGCATATGCGCGCTATGATAGTAAACTGACTATAGTTGCCGCGCAGAGCTGTCGTGTATGATAAGTATAAATACAGCATCTGGATGTTCTCGCATAGTTGCCATTTAATATTAAGCAGAGCTTCGCTGCTTTTTGACGACCGTCGGCAACGGTTGTCATTTTTTGGCGTATTGGCGACTAAGGCGAGAAATCCCGACTGCCGGTGATGTGTGTAAAGATAAAAGTGGGCAGGATTTCAGAACAGACACCTCAAAACCGACATTTCTCTTCGGGCTTGGAGTCGTATGGAAGTCCAGCCAGTCGCCAGAAACGATTCGCTGCGTAAAAACCACAGTTTTTTACTGCACTAACCGATTATTCGCAGATATTATTACCACCGCCCCCGTAGCAATGGAAGTCGGCGGCGACACGACGAGTAGAACGAACGCCGCTTGCGGATATCAGAGGCTCACCAAGCCGTATTCCAGCGCCTCCGCCACTCGCCAGCTGCGCCCCACGTCGCGCGTGTAGGCGTAGGCAGCGAGCCCGTACTCGGTGTCGTTGGCCATCGCCACCGCGTCCGCCTCCTCAGCAAAGCGGAACAGCGGCGCCACCGGCCCGAACGTCTCCTCGCGGTAGCACCGCATCTCGGGCGTCGCGTCCCGCAGCACGGTAGGCTGGAAAAAGTTGCCCCCGCTGCAGTCCTCGTCGCTCAGCTCCGCAGGCGCGCCGCCAACCAGCGCCGTCGCGCCCCGGGCCAGCGCGTCTTCCACGTGCTCTCGGACCTGCCGAAATGACATTATGCATTTATATCCATTGGCAATAATAAAAGTACAGTTTTCGGACGGTATGCAACAAATTGACACCCTTTCTTAAACGCCTCGGCGAATGGTCACCAGTTGAGAGCTTACACGAGCATGTTTATATAGCACCGTAGTAAGGTCTAGTGTGTCTTGACAAGGGTGTCTTGATAATAACGTTGCCTTCGATCCATCGCTGCCATCCACAATAAAGCCGAAACGACGTCGGATGCGGACCAGTGCACTTCGACAAGGGTGGTGGTGAGACAGCGACTGTTGGGCCGCTGAGCTGACATATCTGACGTTTTCTTTGAGGTCGTGATTAAAAAAACACCAAGGAGAGGCCGAGCGTCGATCAAGCAACGGCACGGCCGCACCTTGTCCCGCGCGGCTGGCGTGATGAGCGGCCCGCACGTGACGCCCGGCGCCGTGCCCTGGCCCAGCTGCAGCGCCGCCACCTTGGAAGCCAGCAGCTGCGCAAACTCGTCGTAAACGCCGTCCTGCGGCGCCATGGTTTATTCAGTTGGTAACCGCGTCGGACTATAGGTCCAATACCGCTCGACGCCATAGTTCGTTCATTCAGCGGATACAAGCCATGTAATTGCAAATTGAAGTACTCTGCTCAGTCGCCCGGTTGAGCAGATGCCGAAACCCAAATAAACGAGGGCCGCGCACCTGCACGAGCACGCGGTTCGCGCAGATGCAGGTCTGCCCGGCGTTGCGGAAGGCGCTGCCCAGCGCTGCGGTGGCCGCCTTGTCCAGGTCCGCGTCGTCAAAGACGATGAACGGCGCGTTGCCGCCCAGCTCCAGCGACACCTGTCGCATCGGCGCATCCAGCGCGCCGTTCGTCTTCAGTCCGCACACGCACGCCAGCGCGTCTCGACCTTAGGATTTCTAGATGTATCGCACGTGTAATATAATAGCGACCCGCGATTACCCCCCCCCCCCCCCCCCCCCCCCCAACACCAGCTACACAAAGGCCAAAGCTCGGCCCACACGGCAGTCGCAGGTTCCCGGGCTGTTGCCGCCGTGCGCGCATCACCTTTTTCACAGTGTTGGCGGCACCCGCCATCAGCATCTTGCCCACCGCGGTAGAGCCCGTGAAGCCGATCTTCCGCACCGTCTCGGACGCCAGCATCGTCTCCCCTGCGCAGGAACGGTGCACACGCGGCGAGCGGCGCCGGAATTGGTAGCTCAGGCCCGACGACAGGCAGCACGAAGGGATTACTTCGCACGCCAGAGTCGCCGACAGGGACATACGACGATACGGCCAAGTCGCCGAGTCGAGGCGAGCGCCATGAAGCCGTAAAAGCATCTCCGGCGTGGAACTTAGTTGAGTATGCCGGTGACTGCTCAGTAAGGCGATAAGGCGATAAAACAGGATAGTCCTTCATCAACTTCTTAATCTCTTGAAACCCTGTCAAGTGTCTGCATAAGTCGACAGGTATTGTTGTCTTTCACGATTAACGATATCTTACATGTGCATGCATAAGATAATTGTGCATGACTGCACAGAACCAGCGGCACAGAACCAGCGGCGGCAGGACCGGGGGGGGGGGGGGGGGGGGCAGTCAGTCTTCTCAGATAAAACAGGCCGCTCACCGATGGCTTTGGCGTCGCCCATCACAACATTGAATACGCCATGCGGCAGCCCGGCACGGTCTGCCACCTCCGCCATCGCGAGCGCCGTCAGAGGGGTCAGCTCCGCCGGCTTGAGCACCACCTGCGCCGCACATGCCCTCCTCTTAGCGGCGGCCTGGCGCCTTCACACCCATCCATTCTCGGTGTGGAATGGTGAATGGGCATTGAGAGTAGTAGGAGATATAACTGTATAGGCAAGCCGAGACTATGGACAAAGCTTGCGCTACCAAATATTGAAGTATGTCCTAAAATAATACCAATAATACTTGCAGTCAATAAAGTAAATGGGAGTGCTAGGACGGACACAAATCAGCGTAGAATTGCCGGCAACAATTTTAATGTTTTGCGCCATTGAATCAGGATTGATTCGGAGATTCCATGCAAAGTTTGTGATTTTATTCCAATAGATTTCCAGACGAATAAGGCATTTCTCAGTTCTCTTTCTACCCGGCCGGGGGGGGGGGGGGGGGGGGGGGGTCAAGAACCGGAACACATAGCGGACCGAAAGCACAATAATGCCATAGGAATTATATAGGGCGTTTATCATTATATAGATTATTGATTGATACTGATGCGGCTTTTCCGGTGTTGTCAATGCTTCAGTGCCCAACTATTGACAGCCAACGAGGGACACTGGGTGGAGGAGGTCCATCTGTCCCCCCAATTGACCCGAGCCGAGTACGCACCGTGCAGCCGGCCGCGAGAGCGGGGGCGACTTTGCGCGTAATCATGGACATCGGGAAGTTCCACGGCGTGATGGCGGCCACCACGCCCACCGGCTGCCGCATCGTCACAAAGCGCTTCTGGTCCGCCACCTGCGCCAGCAGGGGGGGGCGGCGGTGCGTTTGGTGGGCCGTGGCTGGCGGAGCATGCGAGGCGGGAAGGGCGCTGGCGACTGGGAGATGCTCTGCTCATGTGTCCACCTGGTCTCATATGATGCAGTTTAGTACAATGTCCTTGACAAATCGGAGAATAATAATAATAATCATCATCTTATGAGAAGAAACGCAATATATATGTTACAGAATAACAATGATGAGGAGGAGGAGGAGGAGGAGGAGTGTGACAAAATAAAGAGTAGCCACTTTGGAGGTAAATTGGGGTGCGGGGAAGGTGCACGGAGGGCATCATTTAACGTTGGAGGCGGGGTATCATGTAGTGTAATAGGGGAAAAACTTGGGCAGCATTTAACGTTGGAGGCGGGGTATCATGTCGTGAAACAGGGGAAAAAATGTTGGGCAGCGAGGGCAGAGTGCACTCATGTTACCATGTGGACAACATTGGTGGTTGCGTGTGCGGCATTGAGAGACGCATGCAGAGGAAATGGAGAGACAATTGTAGGCACACTTACCCGCGGGAGCAGCTCCCCATGTATGCGCGCCGCCTCCTCCGCAAACCAGTGCACAGACGCCACCCTGTGGAGCGGGCCAGCATTTGACGAGGGGGTCGCCGGTCATGCCGACACATCGCAGACGGTTACACAGCCTAGATCAGCGGCCTCTCAGACAGACTGGCACCCATCTGCCGGCGCACCCCAGACTATACTCGGCGCGTGACTCTGCCAGCGGCTTCCCGGACTCCGCGGTCATGATGCGCGCGATGTCGTCCTGCGTTGCTGTCAGGCCCTCCGCCCACCTGGACAAATGCAGTAGCAGACGTGGGGCAAGTGAGTTTGTGCTGCAGAGAGGTAGCGGTGGCCCTCCATACCTCCGTGACGCTATCCAGTCAGAAGCCCCAATTGTACTCAATAGCATCCCCCCCCCCCCCCCCCCAAAATCAGGTTGTGCTGACGCTCATGCGATGATAGATGTGAAGGTCCTGCTACTCGCAAGCTCGCCGCGCAATCCCGGAGCCTGCAGCGCACCGCGTGAGGTAGGCGCCCCGCTCCCTGCCCGTCAGCGCCGCCCAGCTCGCACGCGCTGCTTCCGCCGCCTGGATGGCCGCCTCTGCCTCCTTCCCCCCGCCGCTAACGACAGAGGCGACCTCCCTGCCAGTGGCAGGGTCCGTCACCTGCCGCAAACCACAACCCTCGCAGCCTCAGCACTTGCCACCGTCAACCCCGTGGATATACATGACCTTTCTGAAACGGCTATAGGGACGTTTCAGACGTACAAGGTCTTAAGGGGTATGCCATCACCCGTGCCACGCCCCTCCCATCGCAAGAATCGTTACTCACCGGCAGACAGGCGGCGCCGCGTTGCCACTCCCCGTTGATGAAAAGCTCCCGGCGAAGCAGGCCCTGGTCCGATAGCGCACTGGCGAGCTCTGAACCCCCCGCCGCCGCCGCTACCGTCGAGGCAACCGGCCGCCTGCAGTCGAAGGCGGTGCCGTCGCGGCGGTGGCCGCCGAGGAGGCCAAGTCGACCACCACCGCGGCCGACTGCGGCCGCTCGGCGGGACAGTGCCGCCGCGCGCGAGGAGCCCAGCAAGAGCATCGGCATCGTGGAGATGGAACCCAAGTGGTCGTAGGTTGAGGGAGGATCAATCGCAGTGTGGAGGCCTGCCGCGTGAGGGTGTGCTGCGCTGTGATGGTGGCGAATATTTCCAAACCAGCGCATCCGTCGGCCCGATGGTGCCGAGGCAGTGGGTGGCGGATGGTTTCGGAGACGACGAGTTGCGTCTCTTTATTCGGCGGGGTCAGCGAACACACAAATAGGCATTTAGCACACAGCACCGCCAGCTCGGACCAGCGTATATTCTCGCACATTGCCACGGCATCATAATTTGCCAGATCGGACGGAAGCATGTCAGCAACAGCAAAACGACCCCGCAATACACGGCGAAATTACGCCCTCACCCGCGCCTGAGAGGAGCGTGCCCCGGTTTCTCTGCTTGGCAGGCCGCCACGCAGCCAGCACGGTGCGCAGGCCGGCTGAGTAGGCTCCCCGAGGGCATCGACAAACGAAAGCGGACAACAGCCGAGGCTTTATTTCGTCAGCAGAGCTCGCTCCGGATCTCCCGCATCACCCACAGAACCACAAAGCCAGCTGTAGGAAACGCCGCATCGATATTTCTTGCGGGCACAGCGTTGACGACCAGCCCCGCTCTGACCCTCCGCCAGTCCCTACGCACGATGCAGTCGCTCCAGGCTTCGTCGCGGTGCTTCGCCGACCAGGCGGGCAGGGCAGCCCCCAGCCGGCGGCCCTCTCAGCCGCCCGCCGCCCGCCGCCTCGCCGTCGTCGCCGACGCCGCCACAGGTGACGAGCGGCCCTCAATCCCATCCCAGCGCCCCCGCTACTACCCCCCTCCGCTCTGATGCCCCTCCCCTCCGCTGGCCGTGCGTCGTGTCCATCCCAGGGACGACGACGCGACTCGAACCACCCGAAAGCCCCCCCCCCCCCCCCCCCCCTGGCCTGCCACACCTCTTGGAAAGAGTATGACTGATACATAATATGAAAGGTCGATTCGCTCCGCATTGAGAGGACAAGCACAGTGGTATCACAACCACTGGCATTAAAAGGCGCGCTCTGGAGCGGTGAGGGCGTGTCGGTGAGGGATGTTGGGGAAGTGGGGGACACGCTATCCAGGGCGAATGTTTCTGCACACGGGGGAGACAGCGTCAGATGTGCTGAATGGGGTAAGGGGGGCTGGCTATCGATGCGCCCCCCCGCGACACTCCTTCCCACAGCCTCTGCCTTCACCATTGTGACACGCCATCCCGACAACGCGATTTCAATAAGCACCCGCCATTCGCGGCACGCTGCCTCACTCTCGTAGCCCCCGTCCCCTCTACACTCCCCCAGGTTCAAAAGTGGAGGGCGCCGCGCCCTCACTGCCCCGCCGCGCCGCGCTGGCCGCCGCCCTGGTCGCGCTTCCCGCGCTAAGCGGCGCCCCGCAGCCGGCGCGCGCCGTGATGGGCATGACCGCGGGGCGCGTGCCGGGGCTGACCCCCGTGCCTGGGCGCGAGGGCTACCAGCAGTACCTGCGCCCGGAGGGCAAGTCCGGCGGTCATGGCATCGGCTGGAGCGAGATCCCGCAGTACCGGTTCACGGTGCCGGAGGGGTGGGAGGAGAAGGCCGTGTCCATCGCCGACCTCGGCGGCACTGGTGGACCCCCCCCCCCCCCCCCCTTCTCCTCCTCCCTCCCTCCCCCCTTGGTCCTTCCTCCTCACCAGCCGTCAATGCAGTACCTCAATGGTACCAATCAACCAGAGGGCCTGATCGCTCACCATGCCCCCCGAACTATGCGCAGAGATCGACATCCGCTTCTCCAATGACACCCAGGGCGAGCTGGCCGTGGTGGTGGCGCCGGTGCTGCGCTTCATGGACGTGGGCTTCAACGCGCAGGTTCCCTACCCCCCTCTGGCAATCCTCCCAAAACAGTGTGTCCACTGCGCCGTCTGCATGGGCTACTTTCTGCACGAATGCGGTGACAATGCGCTACACTACCCCCATCCTCCCCCCACACCATCCCCCTTCCTGCCCTCAGCCCAACGCCCTCCTGTACCTCACCTGCTGACACATGCGTACACTGCCAAGGCGTCCTGCAGATCCTTAGTTTATTCTCAAATGAGTATATCCATCCCGCTCTGCTCGCTATATTTTTTCCAGCACAATACTACCACACACATTAATATTAACGTTCCATGTGGCTCAATGTGTGCCTAGATTAAATGTGAAATATATATGTGTATACTGTATTTCCCCTGCCGATCCCTTCCCTAAGGACCTCGCTACCCCCCCCCCCCCCCATCCCCCCCTTTTTGGCAGGTTTCCATGGAGGACATTGGCAGCCCGGACGTCATCATCGCGGGCTTCGCGCCCGAGCTCTGGGGGCAGCCGCTGGACGAGGGGGACGTGCTGGACACGCAGGTGGTGGAGCGCGACGGGCTGACGTACTACCGCTGGGAGGTGAAGCCCGTGCGCAAGGCGCAGCGGCTGTTTGTGACGGCGACGGCGACGCGGAACCGGCTGTTCATCATGCTGGTGGGGGCCAACCCACGGCAGTGGCGGAAGTCCGCCGGCGAGCTCGCTGGCATCGTGGACTCGTTCGCGGTGCCGCCCGGCACGGCCTAGACCTCCCCCCCCCTCCTTCCCCCCTCCCTCCCTCCGCCCCACGCGCCCGGCCCGCAGTCAGGACCGGGACCGCTTAGCTCGGGGCGGCGCAGCGGTGTGACGCCCACCTTCGCCGCCGGGGTGGTGCCCTTTCCCGCATCATCATCCCGGCCGCCCGATAGCCCGCCTCCCCTAACACATGTAAAAATACCTCATCAGTATACATTCTTCGAGTGCTCGCACGGGCAAACACAATGCAGACATGTGATGCCGCCTCGCCGGCAGCTGCTGGCCGTGTGTACCTGCTTGCTGTTCGTCCAGGGCGGTACCTACTACCATCTGGGTGAGATGCCAGCAATGCCTGCGCCCCGCCTCCTCAAGCCCCACCGTTTGGATGTCAAGCGCGGTGAGCATGTTAAGAGGGAGCTGTGCCATCAGTCAAATATGCACCTACATCTACCTACCATCCGTTTGCGCCATCCGCTTGCGGCAGCGCCCCGCACCTACGGCCGTGGCTACAGCTGCACGGGTGCCGACGCTCCAATGAGAACCCTTAAAAAAAACTTGAAATAATCTTCAGACTTAGCTTGCCAGTAACCTGGAAGAACATCCGCTACAGTTCCGCTATGGTTTCGCCCACATTGGACCTCTGGCAGGCAGGGCAGGTGCATCCTCGCAGTTTTCCGGCCAGGATCCGTAGAGGGCTACACAACACGTTGCAGCGCTGGTGGCTCGATCATTTCAGACACCCGTCTTGGCCCGGCTCACTTGATAAGCGGCGCAACAACCGTGGTGTCACTCCTGTCAGCCTCAGCATTCGGCGAAATTCCCTCAGCCATCGCAGTCTACAGCTCGCCCCGTGCGGGAGGGTGGCCACATTGGCCGTGGTCTCGCAGAGTCGCAGACAAACAGCCGCCGGAATCGGCCCGAGTACCTCGCCGGGACAGCTCAGGCAGGGGCGCCGCCTAGCGGCCCCCGACCCGGGTCCCCTGCTCGGCGCCTCTGCTTCCTGCTGGAGGCGCCACTCCGCCACGTCACCGCGCAGCGGAACTCTGGCATCTGGTCTCAGCCTCACGCCAGCATCCGACAAACCGCGCGCCATTGCCACAGGTCGCAGCTCCGCCCGGCTGGCAGGGGTGTGGACATAGGCTGCAGGGCGCGGCGCGCCTCCGTGTATTGTGACATCTTCTGTGCGGATAGCTGCCGACAACATGGCCGCAGACTTCAATGGCGGAGGGGCGGGGGGGGGGGGGGGGGGGGGGGGGGAGTGCTGTGAAGCTGCATGGCTGAATGCGTTTGTTGCAGACCAGGATGACTGACCACATTGCCTCATAGCTATTAATTGTAATACGACCTGTATTTGTTGCCAGGGATGGTTTGACATAGCTTCGCCAGCATACCCATCTCTCTCTATGGTGTGATATGTAACATATATTAGCATAATAAACAATAATATCAGATTACATATTTAGTTCAGTTTTTTTTAAACTGTTCCTGATAGTCTTCCAACTACACATGATATTATATATATAGCTATTTTTTATATAGCATAATAAACCCTAAAACCCTAAAACCCTAAAAACCCAACCCCTAAAAAATATCAGATTATGTATTGAATTCAGATTTTTTTTAAATTTGTTCCTGATAGTCTTCCAACTACACAGGGCACCTGTCTTACGGCCCGGCTGCATGAACCCACACAGGATCGGCCGTAGTCCGTAGCATTCAGCCCTGTGAAGGCCAGGTTTGTATGTTGTTAGGTGGCATATATAATAAGTGATGGTGTACATGTATGTGTGTGTGTGTGTGGTATAATTGTATATATATTCTCTATAGCATTGTTATAAGACATGGCAGCCACAAGGCACAACGGATGACGGCAGGAGAGAGAAAGAAAAAACATTGGGTGTTTGGGGCGCTGCGCAGATGTAGCGTAGTGGCAACCATTCCGTCCTGTGCGAAACTCTGTGGAGACAGCGAAAGCGACGTGCAATCACTGCAATGTGAATGTACACATGGAGGTTGGTCTCCACCCAGCTTGTGCCCTGAAGGGCCTCCGCACCAGTCAACCTTTTGCCCGAAGTAACAATTTTAGTTGAGTCCAGAACCACTGAAAGACCTCCCGGAAATGGCATGAATGTTGAATCCAGGCCCAATTGCAGGGCTTCTAGCTCAGGTCAGACTCTACCTCTGTCCCAACTGCACAGCGTCACGAGACTCTGCCGACTCGCGACTTCCTCCTGAATCCAGTCCGCACACCTGAACTTGAGGATAAGGGCTTCACGCTGTGAGCTCTCAGTTCATCATGAAGTTGGGCGTCAGCCAGCAGCGGCAGCAGCAGCATGGGTGGGATTACAGTCCGCGCATCATTATTTCGCAGGGAAATGCGCCTTAAGCTTATTTAGGTAAGATCCAGCATGTTGGGGGGATCCGATGACGGCCCCCATGCAATCTCGTCGCCATGCCTGTCTTCGAACGGGACCGAGTATATGTACTGTCTTGCCGCCTCGTCTAGGAGGTCACTGCCCTGTCTGCCGGGCACTGCCATAAATGCGCTACAATGATGGTAGTTCATCGTCAATAGCGTCGTCAATTTCGGAGCTTGTTTTAGAAAATCTCGCCAATTGGCATCTTCCCAGCGATCGGGGTCACCTAGCGCGGGCAAGCGAGTGAAATCGCCATCGCAGTTGAAAATGCCCAGCGTGCGGAGACTTCCCACCCGAACGCCATCCAGGAATTGATCCAGTGTCTCCGCCGGACAATGTCGACAGGAAAGGGCTTGCAGGTTTGGGAAGCAGTTTCTATCGTGAAAACATTTCTGAGGCGCCCAGAGCGTCCTGATCGACGCCGAGCCGGCGAGACTGCGCACTGTTTCCTCGAGACCATCCGGCCCATAGTGGTCGAATACGAGGAGGTGCCGCAGCGTGCGTTTCACGGCGCGGAGGTCCCAGTCGATCTTTGTATCCGGGGCAGAAAGGAAAGCGCCGACTCCGTTAAGCTGCAAGAGCGTCAGGTCTGGCATGGGAGGAAACACCAGCTTGGAAACGCCTTTTCCGGTGTCCCGACGATCCGCTTTATTGACATACTCGATCCACACCCGGAGCTCCTTCAACCGCGGCGCCACCGCATCAATCAATCTGAGATCGCCTTCCGTCTTCACAACGGTGGCGAGCCGCTCCAGACCTTGCAGTCCAGCAGGAAACTGCTGGTGGATGTGGCGCAGAATCTGGCGTGCGCGGCAGAGAATGCTTTCTTGGTTCTTCCGCACAGGCTCCAGTTCTCCGTTGTCGGCATCTTCAGCACCTACTTCACGGAAATGTATTTGGTGTTGGATGCCATGTCCACGCTGGAGCAGCACAAGCTCCCGCACGAGCGGCATACCGTGCGGTAAGTGGTCTGGGCTAGAGTGATGCGGGCTCGCCGTGACGCTGCGGACAATTCCGGCCGCCCTCCAGGCCCGCTGCACCTGCCTAAGATTGGCGACATCGCTGGCAGGGACAAAGCTGAAAATCTTCTGCTGTATGTCCTCAACGAGAGAGTCGAAGTCGAGGTCGATATCGTCTCCCGCCATCGCGCAACACCTAGGTCTATCAATCCTACTCCCAAGCTCCCCTTTCGGATGTGCCCTACCTCCTTTCTCGGTGCTGCGCCAGAAGTGCGCGGATATGTGCTGCGTCGCTGTTTTACCGTGTACGGGTATATTCGTCGTCTTGCGGTATAGGTCGATTCAATCCGACAATAGTGCCCTCAGTGCCGATAGATAGAGTGCGGGTCCGGTGCTGGGTCTAGCAGCGACTGGACTTTGGTCAGCTGGTGGCGGCGGCGCTGACGAAAATGAGGGCTGGGCTGCAAGCGGATGCTCGTTGGCTGACCGGTCCGGCGATTGATATCTCGTGGCGGCGCACTCATCAGAAGCATGTGGTCGGTAATGTGGATGCCAACGGGCGGGATTTTATTGGGTGATCAATGCATATGTATTTGCCTTTTCCTCCGCAGCAATAGTTGATAATGATAAGGCTGATGGCGGATCGATGTTCTGCCTCGCTGATTTCGCGGAACCCTGCGTAATCAACCAAAGCGCACACTGGCCAAGGACACATAATAGACTTTCATCCGGCAGTTTTGCGGAGGGCTGGGATGTTTGCGAATCGGCACTTTCCGTGTGACACTTCGTTGGTACCAGAACAAAACTGCACTGGTGCGGTCCTTTGCACTCCCGTGTCTTGTTGTCAATTCTGAATATTTGCGAATCGTGACTTTCCGTGCACATTGTTGGCACGAGAATGACAGAAATACATTGCCCTATGGCGGCTTGTTGTCAATTCTGAATGCTGAGCAGAGGAGAAAACCGACACTGCCAATTACCCAATATGTGTTGTGCCTGCTCATACCGTGCCTGTCGAAGCCCACCATTGCTCTTGCTCTGAACGCATCACTGGATATAACCTGCCAGTTGCAATTACGCTGCAGACTACCAGTACACCTACCGAGCAGCGGGCCAAAGCTGCTACTGATACAAGAGGACAAACATCCAGCGGTAGCCTGGAGCCCTGGGCTGGTAGTGGAGCGGCGGTATAGCAAACCGCGGTGCCACTGCTCAGACAGGGGACTGGGAGGCGAGGACGACACGTGTCTCTCTTGGGTATGATATCTGCAGGACTGCATGCTGCTGGCACAGCAGACCAAATGAGCGGTCATGTAGTCGGGACGTAAGACAGCTGGCATGGTTCGCCCAGGAACGAAATTGTGAGAAATGTTATTCGTACCCTTGTAAGTAAGTAATTCCCTTATTGGCCGACGAAAGGGATCGCCTTTGTGCCCGCCGTTTAAAAGGTCTGCGAACGCCAACATGCGCAGAACGATCGGACTACAGGAACTTTGTCCAGGAGAAAACTTGGCTATTTAGGCGACCCTTGCGGCAGGCTTGTGACAAAACAAACCTCACGTGTCACTCCCCACCTATGCAGATTGACTTCTATAGGAATCGAGCTACCATGTGTGCCTAGTAGGTGCATGTGTGTAGCATATTTCCGACCGAGTAAAGCCTGCGCGCTTTTCAGGCGGGGGGGGGGGGGGGGGGGGGGGGTCATAAGGCTTGTTGGTCCTTATCATGCCCAGCCAAAATCAAATGCGGCCCCTCGTCGTAAAGTAACCGATTATGTATGTCATTTAAATGTTTGGTGTCATCCGGGCCTGTGCATCAAATAAAGTAGCTCGATATGTACGGGTACGTGTACAGCTTGTGCGGGCCTAAATCGAATGCCCATCAACATTTGCGTGCTGACGACACGCCCACTGCCTCATGCCACTGCAGGATGGCCACCTGCACACCCATCAGTGGGCGATGCCCAGAGCGAGATGTCATGGGAGTCAATCATGCACCCAAGCGGAAGCCTGGGACTGCGCCAATCAACGCCAGCCAAAACAGCGCCGCAGCCCACGCGCTGGCAAGTCCCCTGTTGGCGCGAGTCGCTGCAGATGCATTTGGGGGAGGTGGGGCTGCGGCGCAGTCGCGGCCTTGCCCGCACTCCGCAGCGCTTGTGGGCGGCAGCGCCTGGTCGATGACACCTCGCAGGGCGTCGGCAAGCTCCAGCGACCTCACCATGGGGCTGTCCTCCGGGGGGATTGCCACGGCGCCGAATTCCGCCATGGGAACGATCAGCAGGAAGTACCCTTGCGGATAGTTCTGCACAGGGATGGGCCGTGAGTGATGGCGAGGCGTCCAGCCCACAGAGCGATCGATCGCACCTGGGGCAAGAGGGGATGGGCAGGTGGGCGGGGCGGATCGCGCACCTCCCGGGGTGCGTAATCCACAATGGGGTAGAAGCCCAAGGCGCCAATGCTTGAGTGGACGCCGCCCTGCGCGCCCTCGGTGCACTCCGGCAGCCACTCGCCCGCGCCTTGGGGGCACTCCAGCCAGTGCCCGTAGCCGTAGTGCCACGTGGGCCAGGACTCGTAGAACAGGCCGCTGAAGGTGCGGCTCTCGTCCAGCGACACCTGAGGCAGTGGACACCCGGGGTCCCTATCATTTAGAGGTACACGGCTGAATAATGGAGATGCCATGACCTGCACACACAACATGTGCCGCACCGCCCCCAGCATTGGCCATCGCCAGGCAGACCCCCCCCCCCACCACTCTCTCCCCCCAAGCAGCCCTTTCCCCCGGCTCACCTGCGGCTCAGCCGTGTGGTCCTCATTCATCATCACCACCGAGGATTCCAGCAGGCCGTCCTCGTAGGGGGGCAGCGCATGCGCAAGCATGATGGCGGTGTAGTCCGCGGGGGAGATTCTCAGGTTGCCGGCGACGCCGCCGGGGCCGTCGAAGCGGGTGTCGTTCGACAGCGCCAGCGGTCCCCGCAGGTACTGCTCGTACAGCTCATCCCAGCTTTTGCCGGTGGCCACCTCCGCCATCCCGGCCGCCACCTCCAGGTTCTCATTGTAGTACGCGAACGTGGTGCCAGGCTCCGACGTCATGTTGGCAAAGCCGGCGGACAGCTCCCGCGCGCACTCCTGGATGGGCCGCTGCACAGCAAACGAGCTGCAGGTGGTGTTGGCCTGTGTGCGGTTGAATCCGCTGGTGAAAGACATAAGGTGCGCCAGTGTGAGGCGCGATGCTGGGCCCTCCGTGCTCCAGGAGGGAGACAGCAGCTCCGACGGCCGGGACTCCAGCGACAGCTGGCCATCCTGTACCGCGAACATGAGTACCATCGCTGCATGCGGCACATCGTCAGTCAGCACCAGCCTACCAGTGGAAAACGGCACCAGCCTTGCTGAACGCGCCAGCGAAGAATCCCCGCTCGTGCTCTAGCGCCGGCTTACCTGCGACCCACTTGGACGCCGAGGCCACCGGCATGGCGTCTTCCCAAGCAGGGGCGCCATCACCTTTGGCGAAGACGCTGATGCCGCTTCCATCACCAAGAAAGACAGAGACGTTCTCAAAGGAGCTGCCGTTCACCGCTTCGTTCAGAGCTGACGTGAGCGCATTGAGCTCTTCCGCACCCGCTGCCGACTGGGGATCGTCTGAGGATCGGATCGATAACGAACTCGCGGGACCAGACCAGACCAGCAGGATTTCCAGCAGCAGAAGAAATGCTGGGCGGATCAGAGCGATGGCTACCGTCCGCGAGCGGTGGAGGCGTCCGGGACCTGCCGCCACTATCATCGTCGAGCACCAAATAGTCGAAAGCAGGCGACAAATACTGGTACTAGTAGTCTTTTCGTCCGGCACGCTCTCCAGCGGCGGATTGAAGCGGCCTAACGTGTCGGTCACCTGCTACTGTTTCCCTTTAATTCGTGTGCCTGTCTGCTGGTTGACTGCGGTGAGCCCAGAGCGCTGAGATACGGCCTGCAGATCGGCAGCAGCGGGACGTTCGAACCGGCACCCTGTAATATACCTAGGTAGCGACCGGAGCGTAGTCGCTACATAGCGCTCGGTACGGAGCTACTGGAGAAGCGACGGATGCATTGCGACGTGGCGCGCGCTGATGCGCTGTTGTCGTGCGCAGCAGCGCAGCTGTTGACAACACAATCAATCAAAAACAGTCCGGGAGCCGATCGATACCGCCGTCGCAGCTACAGCACGCTTTAAATGCGGGTACATTATACAGCAGCCCACATAAGTCTTTGCATGTTTTTATGGTTATGATTTGGGTTTGGTCGCCTCTAGTCGGTAAACCCACGCATAGTCTACGCCGTTGCAGCCATTGCGAGGATAACCATGAATTCCCTATGCTCCTTCTTGGTTCTTGGCTCCTTGTCCTCCTGCTCGACCTTGGTTTCAGGCTTATGTCTCTCTTTTGCTGGCAACCTTTCATAGTTGCTGTTAGTTCTGTTTGTAGTGCGCATTTGTGAAAGCCCCGATGTAATAATGAAAATAACCATGAAAGAGCGTGCACATTGTGTGCTAGGGCCAATGCGACGTTGCGCGTGGCGCGCGCGTCGCATGTTATGCGGCACTACCAATGTAACAAGTGCTGCACGGCTGAGCTGTGAACGGTTTGAGCGCACGGCACGCCGACATTTGGACATAAAGAACCGTTTTTCCTCCCATGGTCGCCGAGATACATGTCTTGGCCACCTACCCCATGCCGCGCGGCGCATGGTTTGGAGTCTATGGTCAGCTAGCGGGCTACATGTGACATTCGCAAACTGGCCGTTCGCCCTGCAAGAAGCAGTAATATTGCAATCACGTTTTAATTCATTACATTTCGGCGTTTTATCAGATTGGGCTGCAAATTAGTGCGATGGAAAGTCCGTGACTTGCGCTTTCCAACGCACTAAATATCAGCCCAATCTGATAAAACTCCGGAATTTTATGGCCTGTCAAAGTTACCCCATGTTCTTGTATCCCTGCTAGCCCACTCACGGTGGATGGGGGCGCATGATGGGGGCATGTCATGTGCCCTTCCACGCAAGCTCCCAGGCGCGAATAGGACCCCTTTGATAGGTCTCCACGTCGCGTGGACCCCGTCATCACTTTGGCTTTTCCCTTTGGATGATGGGTGACATGTGTGACAACATGCGTGCATACATGTGCAGCAGTGGCGACATTGCTGCCGAGGGGGCCAGCCCGCGCTTAGACTACGGTGCGGGCGGTATAAGCATGCACCTATGGAATCGAAGGCAATTTATGTTTGCTATTTTCACCCAGCGAGGCGCGGCCAACGGCGCTTATCTTGCAGCTTGGAAAATTGTGGGATGATTGGCCCCATCACGACGGCGGGATTACTGGCACACTCTCATGGAAATACCATGCATTGCATCGGTAGCGTGCATGGATTGGGCTCAATCTCGGTGGTCGTACAGCGCATGCATACGTCCACCCACCACCGGCAGCGCGCGGGCATATGCGAAGGATGGTAGCTACGCCGCCAACAAGTTATTGTCCCCTATTCGTCGCCCGTTTTTTCTGTGGTTTTAGCCATGTGCCAAGCACTGCCATTGCCGAAGAACAATTCTAAAAGTGTGATAACGGGGAGAAACGGCTGCCTCCTTGGCGTAGGAGGCTTGCATACACTGGATTACAAGGCTCCATGGCCCCGTGGCCCCATGGCTTGGGCACCGAGGCGAGGATACGCGCGGATTTCTATGTGCAAAGACTTTTGTGGGCTGGTGTATGTAATCACCATCATAACAAGTCACCCTGAAACTGCATCTAGCCCCCCTAAACTAGCATGCACCCATCTGCACTGCACCATGGCTCTGGCTCGGGCGGCCTAGCAGCCGACGAGCGTCCCCTGCTTGTGCCGGTACGAGCCGCCACCGAGACCCTCGCCGAATTGTCTGACAAACACGCCCACGACATGTATGTTGCCTTCACCTCGGCGCAACGGGAGAACTGGTTGCACGCCGCCGCCGAGGTCCACTGTACGGATTAGTTCCACCTAACCAGCCTAGTGCTTCACTCCCGGGCACTGGCCCACCGCGACACCATTGCTCGGCTGACTGACGATGACCGCGCCGTGTTCTTCAACTACATGGGCCGCATTCTACACTCTTGGAGGACGACGCGGCTGCCCAATGTATGGCAGCCCACGTTAACGGCCATAGATGCCCTTCCTGCAGCAGCAACGGCCTCCCCTACCGCAAGAGCCACAGCAACCATGGACTCCCCTTGCTGGCCCACGACGACGACGGTGCCATCTCTCACGTGAACAACTACGTGTGCTTTAGCTGCGGACAGCCGACGAGTGACGACCATCCCTCCGACAGCCGGGAGGCCGACGGCGTCTACACCTTCCACTGCACCACTTGCGCCGCCAACATCGCAGCTGCATGCGCAGCCGAGGCTTCATGAGCTGATCTCCCTTCATCCGCTCGAGTGATCTGCGACTGCTACTCCGGCGTGCGCGACCGTTGGGGGTTGATCCCCACCGACGAAGTTATTTAATCGGGCGAGCCGGCCGTCCCTCCGTACTACCGCCTAATATTACCCGTACAACATGGCATGCTACCCGCCACAATCACGGCCCGGGCGTCCCTCCGACGGCTGAAGACCCCGCTGGCCGAGCGCGCACCGGCACGTGGTTTCGCGGATCATGGAATTACCCCCGCAATGTTACCGCCGCTGGCAACGCCGCCAGCGCGGGCTCCGGCTTCGGCGCCGGCCCCAGTTACGGCGCCTACTCCGGCCCAGTCGGAGCCCGCGGCCCCACTTGCCCCGTTCACCCTCACCCCTGCCAAGTGGTCGAGGCTATCGCTGCCCTCACCGGCAAGGTCGACCAGGTGTTGAAGGAGAACCAATCTCTAAAGGCCCATGCCCATGCCGGCGCAACGCGCGCCATATATCCCGGCGGCTCCGAGGTCCCCTCCGGCGTCAACCCAAGCAACCACACGACGCCCGTGGAGCTGATTTCGTCCAGAGGTGCGTCTACCCATCGCTGGGGGGACACGTCCTGCCACACCTACATTAATTCCTACCAAGGCTCCAAGGACCACCTCGACGCGTGCGCCCCCCCCCCCCCCCCCAGCTCTCCGCTACACTACGCCAACCGGGCGTATGGGGCGCAGCTCCACCTACTGGCCGCTAAGCCGCCTGACGACAAGGCCCGACCATGGCACGAGCTCCACATCTACACCCCCCCCCCCCCCCGCCAACCCGTCGCAACCCTACCGCGACTGCAACAACCTAGAGGCATGCAACAGACATTCAAAACAAATGTTAGGTTGTTCACTTGTGAAACTAGCTTTTCCGTTGAGCAATTTTGCAAGAAATTCTTAAAACGCATGTATTGGAGCGACAATTGCACTCAATCCCATTGTTTGCAGTCGATTTTATGGTTTGCCCGCGTAAAACGTGCAGAATTGGGCGTGCGCCGCACGGATGCGAGGAAAACTTAAGTCAGGACACATGCGACAGTCTCAACAGGAGAGAGACTGTGGAAACAAAACAAAGGTGGTATGCAATGGTGATGGTGCAAAGGCGAGCAGAGGCTTCAGTGTTTTGACGATACAAAGATATTGGTGTCAAGGTTGTCACAACGCTTACCACATGGCAGCATTATACAGTACATATACACGTAGTCACATGTACACATTGTACTAGTACTCATAGGTACTGACTCATAGTATATCGTTCTCGTGCAATTGTCACGCTACGTTCCGCCCCCCCCCCCCCCCCCTAGAACATAGATAAGCGTCCGGTAGATTTATCGCTTCGCCCGCCCATCGAGGCCGCGGATGGTACGCTAAGCGTAGTCAAGCGGGGCATGAGAGTCCGCATGTCTTGCAGGTAGCGTCTTGCTTGTGTTATTATTGTGGTCGAAAGGAGGGCGGCGCATGCAATTTCGACCGGACGTGTTGTGCGCAGTACAGTACCGCGGCGCAACGTAACAATGGGGCTCGTACGTGTATTGGAAGCACCCGTGCTGCATCACATCCGTCGCAAGAAAGGGTTAAGGGGCGCATCCCGACGGAAAATATGTAGCCTTGCCCCGTAACGCACGGCCGGGCGATCAGTTGGATGGTGACGACGGCTGCTCGGGAGGCCGGCTGGGCAAGATGCGCAAGAAGGGCGGATGTCTTAAGCGAGGCTGCACGTGAAGTGTTGCCACCGAGCGCCGCCGCGCATGTTACGAACGGCATTGGTACGAGGCGCAGCCAATTGAAGCCCGTCCGGGCTTCGGGACGCATACGGTGTCGCAGTCGCGGGTTGCCGACCGTCAAGTAAGCGTGTAGCCAATGCGCGTAGTATACGACACACATGCTAGGGACAAACGACCGTGGAAGACAGGGGCCGGCAAGGTGCACCAACGGCAACTTACCGCCGTTGCGCACAATCCACAGGGAGAAACCATGACGGTCACCTCGAGACGACGTTTGGCGTGTCCAGTGGGTGAGCTGCCCCCGACGGGCAGCTCATCTAGCGGGCGGGGTCGCGGTGGCCTTTGTGCGGGAAGCAAGTCGACTTCGACTAGCAATAGCACGAACACCATGAAGGGATATGGCGAGGCAGCTGCCGATGATGCCCCAACAACAGCCGCCGTTGCGCACAATACCGGCGTGAGAGAAGTTATGGTCACCACCAGACGCAACGTGTGTCAATTGGACGGGCTGGCCCCGACGAGCAGCCATGCGTAATCGGATTGCGAAGCAAGCGTCCAGGTGACGACGGGGTGCAATAGATGGCACTCGCCGTACGACGCGATGACATCGCACGGGATGTGCCGACCGCGGCCACGACAAAACAACACGGTAATGTTGGGGACTGTTAGAGCGAGAGCAATGAGCTCTCTCGCGACACTTGCGCGTGAGCGGCGCGTTGAGAAACCCGAACACGGCGGACATATCATGAAGGCAGCGCAAAACGCCGCCACACGTAGGGACCGTTGTCGCGATGCCATGTAGTGAGGGCGCGTGGCGCAGGTTATGTCTTACAAGACAGCAACAGCCGTCCTGACTGCACGGGCGTCCCACTTCTTTTGGAATCTGCCCGATGCCCTAGCGCCGGCCGATACCCTAGCACCGGCCGGGCACATGTCCCGCGCGCCTTTGCGCGCGCGTGCCTGTCTCCTGGCCCGCCGGGCGCTCTGCTTTCACTCTCTTCATGTCCACAGTCCCCGCAGCTCGAGCCCGACTCGCTGCTCCCACTGTAAGATGCTCCGAGCACTTCCACTCACTATCACCTCCGTGGTTGAGCCGTTTAGGTTTCAAGCTGCGGGGACTATGGACAGGAAGAAAGTGAAAGCAGAGTGCCCTGCGAGCCGGGAGACAGGCGCGCGCGCGCAAAGGTGCACAAGACATGTGCCGGCCGGTGCTAGGGTATCGGCCGGCGCTAGGGTATTGGGCAGATTCCAACAACTTCGTCCGTACCGGTTTGTTGCGGTAGGCATAGCGGTCGTCGTTGACAGCTGTAACGCACTGCGGCCTTGGTACCACACGCGTCTGCCACACCTAACCTCCACAGTTTGAAATACCGCAAGATATTGCTCTACTATGGGAGCCCCGAAATCCCGTATTGTGACTCAACCTCCGGTGTTGAGGTTAAAACCAGGGTTGGGCCGCAGTCCACTTTCCAATACTGCAGGCTGCAGTGCAGTGCAGCAGGCTGCAGTGCACGCTGCAATACTGCAGCATGCACTGCAGCCTGCAGTTAATGCCAACTCAACGGGCTGCAGTACTGCAGGCTGCAGTGCAGGCTGTAGTAGCACTGCATTTGCTGATTTTAGGGAAGGGATGGGTGGGACAGTGAAGGGCAAAGGAGCTGCCATGGCGGATGCAGAGGGGCAGCAATCGTGGTGGAAGTTGTAATACATCATTAAATTGCCTACAGAGGGGACCGAAAAGCCTACCGTGTGTACATTTGTGTGTGTCCAACGATGATGTCCCAACTCATGCATAGTGAAACATGCGTAAAAAAGCATGATGGCATAAAAACCCCTCTAATCCCCCGCCTCCTCATCCGCTGGCTCGGCTCCATACTGCTCCAGCATGGACTACACCGCTTCCCATTGAATGCGGCTGGCCTCCCCCTCGCCCTCGCCATCAAGGACTTGACTGGCCAGCCAATCCTCCCCGCATGGCTTGAGTAGATCCGCCGCCACGACGCTGAAAGCAGCCTCCCCGTAGTACGACGCAAGTAAGTAGCTCCTTGACCTTAGCATCCAAGTCCGGATTCTTCTGAATAAAGACGCAGGCACCCATGTTATCCAGGTTCATTCTATTTCTTAAGTGCATGGTGACAAGACCGGCAAGAGAGAACACGCGCGCGCACTCAATTTGTGAGCCTGGCACACATAAAGCAATCCTAGCTAATTCAGAGATGAGGGGGAAGGAAGAAGCATGCTTCTTCCACCACTTCAACGGGTCCTCTGTCTTCTTGGGGAGCATGTTGCAACAACGGAAGGTGCGCAGCTCAGCCTCCGCAGGGGCCAACATGGCGGCCTCATTGGCCTGGTTAGAGGCAACCCTCACGTCACCATCATCATAATACAGGGCATCTCCATCATCGTCGTCAACATCATAGTCTGAACCCGCAGAAACTTGCTCAGATGGACCAGCAGCAGCAGCCGTCTTGGTCTGCATGTGCCGGCTCAAGTGGACCAGCGCGGGGAGGAGGGACTTGTCATCGTATTCCTTCATCAACTCCCGAGCCTCTTCCTGCTTGCCCAGCATCAGCTTGAATAGGTTGCCCTTGCAGTATCTAGGGTCCAGCTGCATGGCCATGATCTCGTGTGCCTTCTCAGGCACAAACTCGGTGAGCGGCCTCAGCATAGGTTGGATGTGCTGGGAAATGTGCTTCCTCATGTCCTTTCTCATCTCGTCCAGCTCGGACTCAAACCTGCAGAGGTGAGGGCGTGATATATAAAAAAGTCAACATGATAATTTGAGCTGGCACACATTCAGCCAGCGTTATGATGGTAAGCTGAAAATACCCAGCGCACCGGCATGCATGTTATTCGTAAAGGTGAAACTAATCAGCACGGACGTCATTGGTTCCAGTGGGGGACTTACTGAGTGGGCTCCTCATCTTGCTGCTCCTCCTGGCGAGCCGGTGAGGGCTCTGGATGCTCAAGATGGTGGTACAGGCAGGCCAGGCGATTCAGCGCGTCGGACAAGAGCCAATGCCCTTTATCCTGGGCCTTAACCACCACCTTGCATGGGTAATCCAGCTCATCCACCATGGCCTTCGCCACATGCCAGTCAGCTGGGGTTGGGCAGCGGTCCCGCTTGCTGATGGGCGCATCCTCCGAGTACAGTTGATGCACCACGTCCTTCATGAGGAGCATTCGGGCCAGCATCCGCCAGGTCTACAGACATCATAAGTGAAGTGAGGATAAGTTCGGCTGGTGTGTGTGGTCTACTAGTATGTGCCCGATGCGGCAACGTGTGATGGTACGAGTGAGTACTGTGCTATCCGCGGCGCTCGGACCGCTGGAACCGTCGCCATATTGCTTGTTATCATTGGCGGGCGCCATCCAAACGCTATCCAGTGAGATTTGGGGCACTTTGGGTAACTGCACTGCAGTCCCTTTTCGGGAAATACCGCAGGCTACAGTGCAGTAGGCTAACTGCATGCTGCAGTTTCTGCAGTCTGCAGTGCACTCGATACTGCAGCCCAACCGTGGTTAAAACCTCTCAACGGGGACCCCCTAGCTACACTGCATCGTCGTGACATGGTCACCAAAACTGTCTCGGCTGCCAAACCGGGGTAAGACTCAATGGGGACCGAACTACCTCGGGTGCACAAACCAGGTGCACGAATCATGCACAATTAATACGAGGGGCATGTCTGTCGCTGCCGGGGAAGTAACGTGTGTGCGTGGCACAGCGACTGACACCGACGACTTGGTCCCCAGTGCGGACTTGATCAGCCGTGACCCTTACGCGCACATGTACGCGAAGCCGTGTGGTGGCTGCCCAAAATAGCTTTCCGTCCGGAAGCGGAGGGTCACGGGCGGTGGAGCAGCCCGTACAAAGACCTATTGGTACCAGAAATATAAACCGAGGGAACCATCAAACCGTACGGCAAGCGCTATTGCAGATTCCATGTTGGGAGGAGGACAGAACCCAACGCGTGCATGTAGTCACGCGGTAATATGCAACGCCAACGTGTGGCCGCCGCCTAGCGGTGTACAAATCGTGCTAATCCTTAGTAGCCTTTTTTGCATTTCGACGATGCGCATCAATTCTGATCCTTGGTGCAGGTACACCCACGTATATGGCGTGCACACACTAGCTGACGATCCGCGCCACCGCTTAATAAACTCTTTATAATTAATGTGGTGATGAACAACATTCCAAACTACATCATACCAATATTCACTATTAAGGAAATGCGGCCCGCCCATCTTGACAGTCACAACTACGATCTTCATTTGAATTCTCGACGCATCATATGTGCTACATATATCAAATACGGATATTCAATAAATGGCAAGTCGTGAACAATGCCACATCATAGGCCGCGGTGGCAAAGAACCCGGTACTAGGCATGAGGCCGCTGGCTCCCCACACCACGACGCGCACTCTATGTCTTCAACTACCAAATTTCGGTGAATGCGCTTTGATGTATTAATTAGATATTGCTATAGTATCGCAAAAGGGCTGCAGAAAACCGCGCGGCCCCTCATGAATCAAAGTAAGTGCTTAAAACCCGATAAACAACAAGGGTATTTCACCATTTAAAACCAAGATTGCTTATGTAGTGTCACATCAACAATTCAATCCATCCGCCTCCCAAAGGCATTACATACCCGATCGCAAACTATCACCCTACCAAGAGGTACCGTACCCCCGCCGCGCTACCCCCTCCCCCGACATGCGTCAGCTCTCCGCGCACAACACATGGTTGTTTGTCCTTCCGCGCACCGCACGCCGCCCACAACTCGCCCCGCCGGTCCTACACCCCTAGCGCGCGCCGGCCCAGGCCCGCACGGTCCGATTCCGCACGCAACCCCTTACAGTCCATGCAACCCTCCTGCCAGCCAGAGACGTGACCATGTAGACCGCGGAATTGGACGTCGGCTCTTGTGTGTGTGTGAGTGCAGAGGCGGAAGACGAGGCGACGAGTTGCTGGAAATAAACACGTGATTACAAGCACTGAGGCGCTCCGCGATATGCGTGTCCCCGGCTCCGACCTCCCCTACTCCGTGCTCTGACCTCCGAGCTCAGGCGCGCGGCGCGCTAATGAGGCTCATATGCCCGATGAGCGCATATCTAGAACAGCTAGCTATTGGTATATCCAAGCGATCTAATCAATGTTACTTCTATAGCTGCATATATATTGCTAATCATCTACCATCAACACTTCCCCCCCAATGCTGCAATATGAGACATGTAACAAACTGCAAGGCAAGCATGCCCTTGTCAGCATGCGTTGTCTCAGTTCTTGATCCTGCCCGTCCGTGGCAGTCCTGGCAGGCTTGGCTAGTGTCGCCGCGTGGCATGCACCGGTTTTGTCAGCCGTTGCTTGTATAGCTCGGATTGGCTAAGCATGGCTAAATTGTCTGGTAGCATGTTGCCTCCGCTAATCTTGCCGCGAGGCCAAGGCGGCTGTCCGACCTGGCGGCCGTCCCCGAACGCCGTCCTCTCGGTCGCCGCGCGAGATGCGGGAGTTGCTGCCTCTGCAGCCATCTTTTCAGATGCGCTCCGCTTCTCGTGGGCTTCCGGCGCAGTATAGAGCTCCATCTGATAGGAGTAGAGCTCATCATAGTGGTGGAACGTCTGTCCCTGTACCCCTGCCAACTGCGACATCAGTTGAGTCTTGAGATGCATGCCATATTGTTCGTAGCCTTGTAAAGCGTCGGATTGACCAGCAGCTCTCTGCGAGCCGGCCTGGTCATCCCTTGACATCGAAGCCAAACCAGTGACGGAATGGGTTCGGACAGTGGTGAGCACCACTCGTCGCGACAGTGCCTACGGCGGGTTGAGAAAGGTTGGGTCTAGAGACCCACCACCTCCCGGCTCTGAAGCCTAAGAGATGTCCCTAAGCTCTCCCTTTTCCGAGTCCTCCACCCAGGTGTCGGGCACTACAGGGACGCTGGGGGCTGACCCAACTGTCCAAGATGGTATTAATCCGACTGATGTGCACTCCCGCCGAGCGCACAGCTCTAGCCCGCAACGCTCCGTAACGCTCCGGTACCTATGTTGTGCACCGCTCGCAACGCTATGTAATGCCTCGGTACCTGTGCCCCGCTCCGGTACATGTGTGTTGCTGTCAGTCACGTGCAGCTAACCCAAAATGTAAACACTGACAGAACTACGCGGACACGGATTCGGTGGTGACTCGAGTGGTCGAGTCGGGGGGGGGGGGGGGGGAGGGGGGGCTTGCAGCGAATAAGTCGCCTCAAAGCCGAGTGGTTTGCCGAGCCGTGTTCAACATCGGGCTCGCGCTACATGCAGAAAAAAAAGCGCGGACTTCTCAGCGTGTCCTAAGTGATCGAGGACTGCCTCACCCATGCTGTGACGTGAGGGCAACCATAACCTGTAGAGCGCGGAATTTGACGTCGGCTCTTGTGTGCGCGTGAGTGCAAAGGCGGAGGCTGAGGCGATGAGTTGATGGAAATGAACAAGTGATTACAAGCACTGAGGCGCTCCGCGATATGCGTGTCCCCGGCTCCGAGCTCCCCTACTCCGTGCTCTGACCTCCGAGCTCCGGCGCGCAGCGCGTTAATGAGGCTCATATGCGCGATGAGCGCATATCTTGATCAGCTTGCTACTAGTATAATTATCCAAGCGGTCTAACCAATGTTACTTGATACAATGGTTAGTCAATGTTACTTCTATAGCCGCACATTGCTAATCATCTACCATCAACAGACCCGCATCACCTCCACAACCCGAGGACCAGATGGCGTCAACCAATACCGGAAGAAGTACAAGTCTTGTTAACTACCGGTAGTTGGGGTTTCCTTTCCCTCCGTGCGCGTGTGCCGACTGGGCGGCGTTGCGCGACTCCTACCCTCTTCCGCGGCGTGCTTGGCATGCCGCTGGGCCGCTGCCGCCGTGGATGAGGGCCGCCGGCTACTTGCGCATGCCTTACCGCTGACGCCGCGCGGAACGCCAACCTGCATGTGCCGGGGCTGAAAGACATACTACCAATAGTTGGGGAAAGGGAACCCCAACTAATGCTAGTAAACAAGACTTCTATTTATTGCGCCTTCGGGAAATAAGTAGAAGTCTTGTCCCCTCGGCGATTGCTTATCATGTTCCACCGTGACGCCCACCAATGGCTCGCTTTTGTGGTCCTGGGTGATATCGTCCCACAATGGCGATTTCAGTATCCCATGATGCTCACCAACAGGCGCCAATTAAAATGGACAGCACAAGTACTAGCAATATATGGTTGTTTCTTGTGACATACGTGGCGCGCATGCATACATAATACGCGCCCCGGCGGCAGAGCGCGAGACAGCGCACTACCGTATCATTTTAGTGATGGGTGATGGCGGATGGGAAATCGTACGGGGTTCTGCAGCAAAAGTAACACATCTGAATGGTTATCACTATTTTTAAAATATATAGTTGTACTATCTAGTCGGGAATTCCATGCTGAACTCGCGCGGTGTATCTCGCGATATATTTCATCCGCCAGATAAATACAGGTACGTTTACATACGCTGTGCCACTGTGCTTGGCGGTCATCATCAGCCCGGTGGGGGGGGGGGGGGGGGGGGGGGCAGTGGCGCAAGACAGTACTCAAGCAATCTTTTTACCGGCATGATTTACTAAACCCCTCCGCATAAGGATTTTCGCCAATTTTCGCCGAATGCGAGTTTGCGAAAAGCAGGGTAGCTTAATCTACGGTGTGTGATCTGAAATCCTGGAATGTTGAAGGATATTAAGCCGTCATCACAGTGGGGTGAAATCGAGCCCTAATACCCAAATACCTGTGCCATGCAAGCCTACCTGGTGCCATATTCGGCGTTAATGTCAAATACCCCTTAACACATAGGTTGGTGCCCATGACGTGCCGTTGCGCATACAGACCATTGGATGATGGGACGGCACTGGCTGAGTAAGGAAACAGGCTAGCAAAGGGGCGAGAGCGGTTTTAGATGGGGTGGGGGCATGTGAGCGCAGGCCACTGCACGTTTTGTATTGACGATACCATCACTGATGAATGCAGTGTTGCCTTGTTAAGCAACCTTTAAAATTCATTCAGAAATTCATAGCGGCTCAGGGAAATTGCTCAGAAAGTTCGCAAATAATATGCAGAGTTATCTATGCGAAAAAGGTAACAAGCGAACGTCGCAATCTGGCGGGCGTCCGGGGACGAGTAGGCGCCTTTTCGTTCGTTAACGTAGAAGTAGCTGGAAAAATGGCGCACATTGCAACAAGTGGCCACATCATGGGCACGGAATTTTACGGTTAATGCGTTTCAATACCCAACATAACACCCGGTGATGGGGTCCTGTTTTTTATGTACTTGCACGCGGGCAACTCATACTTGGTCCATGCCCCCCTTTACCGTTGGGTATGGGCGCCACGCTTTATCCCCCTTCTCACAACGCCATTTCCACCATCATTGAGCCAAGAAAGGCCACGCCATTCTCGTGCCACTCCAGCCCACGATAACGCGCTATGGGCACGTACCCATGCACTACTATCAAAAAGCTTCGCCCTACATCACGCGAACCCTCTCATGCTTGAGCATGCAACGATTGCAGCAAGATTTTTGCCATGAATTTGCCCCAAAACCAACCGAATCGATAGCAGATAGGGCTTGACACATACCCTCAATGACCTAAATTTAATGCCCTACATACAAGGCCTATGGTTCACATACCAAGGGAGTCGTGGTATGAATTCGGCCTATGGCTACATGGTGGCAATGGATGGTTTAATTTTAGCACATACTGTTTATTCAGCATAAATGTAATCATTGAAGGTAACGGCTGCAGCGCGGCACTAGCAGATCTAATGTGCTATCACAGCAATTGACCCAAGGCGTACTTTGCGACATGTATGCACGCGCGCACAGCCTCAATGTAACCATTCATGGATAACATATGTCACAGCATCAAGATTGAATCCGCAGAGCCCATACTTACGTGGAGAGGTGTACACAGCCTACTATACGGGGCCATCGCCAGGTGCCCACGTTTCGGACAGGGGGATGCCCTTTAGATATACCCAACTTTTACCCAATCGCGCCTCTCCCGGGCTGAACGCGCCCCAATGTAATGAAAACGTACTTCGACCTTTGGGCTTGGCCACACAACACAACACACGGCACATGTCTTCCAAGCGTGGTCTCAGCTCGGTGCAGCTCGGGGTCTTTATACCACGTCGCGTCGCTGGTCCCACGCCTTCTTGCTGGAGCGAGCGCTCCGGGCTGCCTTTTCCGTCACCTCATCACCCGCGTCCAGCTTGCCGAGGGTCTGCTCCTCCGCCCAGCCCTCCGCCTTGGCCTTGGCCGCACCCACCGCCGCGTCCTCGCCGTACTGCAGCGGAGCGTCCAGAATCTCGACGGCCGTGGACTCCTCCACCATCCCCTGCACGCCGCCCTCCACGAAGGCGGCCACGCGGTCCGTGGCGCCGGTGACCTGGTCCACTCTCCCTTGCAGCCCCTCCCAGCCCGCCTCCAGACGGTCGTCCAGCCCCTTGCCGTCCTTCTGCTTCTGCCTCGCCGACTCGTCCTTCGCGTCCAGCTTGTCGCCAGCCCTGGCCTGCGTGTCGCTCAGCGCCTGTGCCGCGTCGGAGCGCGAGGGCGCACCGCCGGCGCCTGGAGGGGGCAGCGCCGCCACCTTGCCGGCGCGCATCTTGAGCGACATGCATCCGGCCAGCAGCTTCCAGGGCAGCTGCGGTGGGAGCAGAGGCATACATACAGAAGGATACGATAGCGTCAGTGTCACACACGCCCACTCACAAGACCCGCACGTGCAGAGGATGCACAATCAAGACATGTAAGCACATCAGTTTGGTTAATGACATGTCCTTGCCAGGACCGACAAAGTGGGAGGGAGGGAGCAGCCCTCTCCGCGCTGGCTATCCAAACAGAGACCTTGCTTGCGACATGATTCATCACAACGAAGACACTGCACAGTTCGGTGTTGCGAATAGGTAGAGCGATGCCATGCGAGAGCAGCTCCCCAGACAGACAACACATTGGGGCTGGTGATTCGACAGAACAGCTTTGGGGGAGGCGCTGATGCGAGCCGCTATAAACAATAATTTACCTGTAGCCAACAAATAGCAACTTGTGGTGGCTTTGTCACTGTTCGGTATTTTCATCGGCATTTTTAACGCTACCAGAGCTATGATAAGAATATGATGGAGTCAAGTAGCGGGCCGCATGTTTGGGTTTATTTCTGGGTTGCAGGGGCTACAACTGGAGTATTTAATTAGTGACTGATAAAATCACTATTATAGAGGAGCGCTGTGTGAACTGTCAGAGTACTGTTGTGATTACATGGCAAAATCATAACGAAACATTGTTGTGAAAATAACCTGTGTGGACCGCTACTCGGTAATCAAATTGGCTTCGCGAGTCGAAACAACTACAATGAATTGTGCTGCGACGAATTGGGAGATCCGTGTGGCATCCGTGGTGTGTTTGTGGTGTAACTGAAGATAAACACAGCTGTTCTCCTTTTGCAGGGGGGGGTCAAGTACAGGAATACCCAGAGCGTGGTTATACGGTGAGCTGAAGTGAAGACGCCTATCATGTCGGTTTTCTACCTGGCAATGCGGCATCATATCAGCTACAAGGACATATGCATTGTCCGGTGGGCGGGCTCACCTGGGACACCAGGTCCACCACAAAGAGGACAGGGCCGATGCAGATGGTGAGCGCCAGTGAGATCTGGGCCGCAGCGGCGGGACACATGACAGAGTCAGACGCGGCCCAGGGTGGCGAGGGGGTTGTGGCAAGTGGTAAGCTGAAGCGCAAGGTGGGCGGCGGGTTGGGGGTGTCGGGTCCACCTGCAGCGGGATAGGCGTGAGGTCAGGGATCTGCAGCAGGTTGGGGTGAATGAGCGCGATGCCCATCGCGAGGCGCTTGAGCACCGCAAGAACGGTGGCCCCATCCAGCCCAGAGAGCATCTCCGCAATGTCGTCCGAGTAGTGGCCGTACTCGGACCATGCGCCCGCGCCCCAGACAAAGATGCCCACGAAGACGGCGCCGCACACGAAGACCCCGAGGATGAGCTGGCAGCACATGCTCGGCGTCCAGCCCCTCCGGGCTCGCAAACTTCTGGTCCTCCTCGCGCAGCTGCTTCCGGCTCTTGCAGAGGTCGCGCACGTTGCACAGCCCCCAGCAGATGTTGACCAGCATGAAGGCAATGGTCATGTATGCCAGCCAGGTGGTGGCGGCAAAGAGGTCGGCAATGTACTGGTCGTTGGCTGCGTCGTAGGCAAAGGAGAGGTTGATGGCGAGCACCGCATTGGCGCCAAAGGTGAAGGCCCTGTTCAAAAAAATAGAGTGAACTCAAACCTGTTAATGATTTAGAACCAATCAACTACAGAGTGCCTGCAAGTAGAACCTCTGAGCAAATATAAAGCATAATATAAATTCATAAATAATTATATTGACATTTACATTTATTATTACCTATACATATATATGTGTAAATATATGTATAGATGTACATCTGTATATGTATGTATGTATATTTTATTTCATATACATATTTATAATATATGTGTTATCTGGCGCTCTACTTATACAATCTAACTGCAAACATATTTTCAAATGATAATAATGATTCACAGGAGACAACAGAATCGCTTGCGTGCATAGTTGCACCATACATACCACTTGATGACCTTCAGGGTGCCCACGCCGCACGTGCAGCCGCAGAAGCTCATGCAGAAGCAGCAGGGGAAAAGGCACATGCCGAGACCATCCTCCTCCTGCACGTGTTCGCAGCATAGCACCCTCATCAGAAATACTGCGCGCGGGAATAGAGGTGTACTCGTACCACCCGCGCCCCCAGGGCGCGCATTTCAGTCCTGCTGGTAACAATATGCTCTGTCGGAAATACCGATAACACACTTTGGGTTCGCGTATGATTCATGTTGTTGCCCCTCCCCCCCCCCCCCGGTAAAGGAAATGTATGAAACACTTGACTACATTGGGACCTAATCACATGGTACTGGAGGTGGATGCCTTTGGTGAGACATAACGAGGAGATTGGGGCCGGCATGCAGTGAGCAAACATACCATTTCCTTTTGCTCGTTGAGATGGGCCTCGGCCTTGATGCCCATCAGCTTGATGACAAACCAGGTGACAGGGCAAAGGATAAAGGCAACCAAAGTCATTACCGCCATCACGCCTGTGGCCTCGGAGGTCGCCTCCCAGCAGGAGTACTCCACGGGAACGCCCACGACGTCTCCCTCCGTGGCGGTGCAGAGCAGCGGGTAGCACTGCCGGCTGCTTCCACCTGAGGCTAGATCAATGAGCGACGAGTCCAGAGGCTCGGGCTCGGGAGAGCCGGTGGGGGCGGGGGAGGCGAGGGCGCTGGCGGCGGCGTCGACTGGCAGCCACCGGGCGGCAGAACATGTTAACCTCCTCGCGCGCGGAGGCAGCCGCCTGCCGAGCCTGGGCCGAAAACAGCGCGGGGTCGGGCTCCTCGCCAGCGGGAAGGAGCACAGCGCTTCCGACGTTCGCCGTCGGCTTGGCAAAATACACCGCATCAGCTGTAGCCGCCTCACTAGCGGTGCGGCTGAGGCCGCACACCGCCACCGTCGAGCCGCTCTCGTCATCGGTGACACGAAGCGCGAGCGAGCCTTCGTCGTTGCCGAGGCCCTCCCACGCGGAGTCGGCGGCGCTCTGCAGACTGCCCAGGAAGCCACCGGCGTTGTCGGCAATCTCATTGCCGCCGCAACTCCCATCGTACTCGCAGCCCGAGAGCGCGCAGGAGCGGGGGAACTCGACATCGCCGTCGAAGGCCAGCCGAAAGCCGTCGCTGCCGGTGACGCGCAGCGAGTAGGCACCACGCTGGCAGACTTGGCGGCGGACGACCCCTGCCTCGTCGCCGCTGGTGGACGCGTCTCCGGACAGCGTCGGCAACGGCCAGGGGCCGGCGCCCGACAAGAGCTGCGGGAAGCGACGGGGTGCGTCGAGCTGCCAAGAGGCGCTGCTGCCGCCAGGCGAATCAAGTGCCAGCGCCATGTCGACGCACATACTGGCAGGGTTGTCGAAAGCCGCATCGGTGCCGACGGAGAAGAGCGCAGAGCTCCTGCCCGGGCCCAGGGGGGTTGACAGCGTGCCTAGTTGCAGCGTGGTAGCGCCCTGGATGGGGG